>VUQS01002815.1:0-11188 GCA_015108495.1 Heterochromis multidens
GCCCCCTTAAGCACTTTGAGGAAACTCTGGACAGGACAAAAGACATTCAAAGAAGAGTCTAGTGAACTATTCCTGGAGGCTACTTATAGAAATGCTGCCTAAGAGAGTTCAGGTTCTGTTGAAGAATAAAGGTGGTCATACCAAATATTGATTTTCAAGCTCATTAGAATTGTACAAACTCAGTTTTTGCCTTATAATTTATATTTCCATTTATGTTTGCACATTTCAATAAATTGCTGTACCTATTTTTCCATTTTCCTAGAAAAATATAAAGAAATGAGGGCTAGCTGAAGACTTTTGCAGACCTTTTTTGTGTGTGTCTTTCATTTCCTGCTGTTTCTACCTAATTTCACCTGGGTTGCCTCCCAGGACTTCTAAGGTGCTTTACATTTTGCTGTTGACTCAAATTTAGGTGAGTAGCCAGCTTAGTGGTGACATATAAAGACAGTGTGTAATCAAAGGTAACATCAGCCATGCAGCCAGTCTGGAATAATACTACACCCACGCCTGATAACCCACATAAAGATACATGGAGCACAATATACATAAGAGAGGCTGCCATGGTAACTGTGAGGGTCAATAGACTTTTCTTTGCTTGAAGTTATCTCCATGACAATTCTGTCTCTCCTTTAGCTTTTGTCTCAACATCTTCCTTTGCCTAATTAGTTAGTACTCTAATTTTTGAAACCTGGCAAAGTGGGTAGTTGTTTATGGATTTCACATAGTACTTTTTCAGCCTTCTGGCAACCACTGTTGTGTGTGACCACTGTACTTTTTTGAGACAAATGCATGTCTTGTGTCACTAACATACATAAATGTGTTTTGCCATGTAGGAAAATATTATAATTTCACCAGAATTAACCTTTTCTGGTACTTATTTTCTTTTTTTCTTCCAAATTGGAAAAGTTAGTAAAACTACTTTTGGATCGATAGGAGCAGTGTTGAGAGAGTTGAAGTAAGTTTGAGATTCCTTTTATCAGTTCTGATTTCTCTTTGAAACCATGACTACATATCTCTGAATCACCACACTTTGGCAGCAGCACTCTCTCCCTCTATGTAGCAATAGAACCCAAGTAAGTGAGGGAACACAGGGTGCAGGGAACACAGGGTGCAGAGTTACATCACTTTAGGGTGTTTAATCAATGCCAGCAAAGGGACTTTAAACAGTAACAGGTTGCTAATGACATTTCCTGTCTACTGACTAATCATTGCTGTACTAAATTATTTTTTGCTTTGCTAAATCATACAATATGAGTCATTTGATGCTTAGTTGTCCACTGTAGATGCATACGCATTTCAGTATTACAGGTGAACTTCAACTTTGGTGAAAGCTTTTCACATTTTCATACTAACAATAAGTTTTCGCCCTTAAAAATACAGCACAGCACAAGTTTGAGGCCTCCCATCATTTATGGCTGAAAGAAAAGTCCCTTTGATGGTCTCAACCCTTGTCAATCAAAGCCTGTCACACAAATTCACACTATTCCATCCCCCTTTATAGTATCTGTAGGAAACAGCTGCACTGCATGTCCACAGTACAGCCAAGCAACACCACTTCCTACAATATAGGTCTATTCACAGCAGCCCTCCCTTCTTGGGTCTGTGTACCTCTCCATAATGCATCTTTCCGGTTCCCATTCACCAACAGTTTCCACAGTAGGAAAACAGTTGAGACTATAAAAGGATGTGCTGCCTTTCATCCACAGCTTCAGAAAAATCGGTATCATTTCTGTAGTTACTGTCAGTTATTTAAATCAATCAACAAGACAAAAGTAACTCTTAAGGCAGATTTTATGTTTAGTAATTACACTCTCCAGCTTGTATGTATTATGTATGCAGCTGAAATGGTGTAATCAGTAATGTTAATTTAGTGCCTTTTGCACACTTTTGATTTGATGTAGAACTTTTAGTATTGACTAAAATTAAGTTGCCATGCCAAAGTGAATTAAAATAATTTTGGAATTCTGCTGGCCTACAGTGCATCTACTGTATTAACTTCCTAGCTATAATGACACTGATACGATGGCATGCATTAAGGAGATTTAGCCAACATCATCTTTGGTCACTCTTTGTCTAAGCCTTCATACTCACTGTAGCCTCACTCTTGGAGTAGTGCTCTGTGTCTTTCCCTTCCATTGCAGAGTCACACCAGCTTGTATCACCTAATTCAATAAATCTGAAAGAATTGCTATGAACAACAACATTAGCATTTTCATCTAGGTG
This sequence comes from Heterochromis multidens, assembly GCA_015108495.1. NCBI lineage: Eukaryota > Metazoa > Chordata > Actinopteri > Cichliformes > Cichlidae > Heterochromis > Heterochromis multidens. The sequence goes on from VUQS01002815.1 coordinate 2,224, forward strand.
TTAAATTAATTTTAAATTTGATTTGTCAAGGAAGGATACAGCAGTAACGTTGTTTATTTGCAGATTAAGTGAGATAAAACTTAAAGCTGCTCTGGGATGGAATCATTTAGTATAATCAACAAAATATTATTTCATATCATTGAACTTACAGTAGAGACACACAACACAGGACAACAGGCTGCAACAGTCTAAGAGCTTCATGTATTTGTATTAAAACAGTTATGTCAATGTGTGAGTGTTCTTGAAAATGCAAATGCAACATATAGCTTTGACCTGCAGTTTATACAGTGGCACACCTATCGATTTGTCATACTTATTTTACTATAGCAAAAATCCATATTAAGTACAAAGACTGTCTTTCTGCTGTCTGTTTACACCCAGGCTGTAAAGATGGCAAAGAGATGCACAAGGACAATAGGAGCTATAGGATAATCAATATAAATATCTCAGCCATTCTCAGCCTCACCTTAATGGTCATACAGGTCTTTACTAATGTGTAGTATGAGATTAAATGAGTATGATAGATAATGATTTCCCTCTGTTTTTGACCATAATCATGTAAAATGTGGTAGTTTTCACTTTTACTTCACTTTCCACATATTATGAGCTAGCTTTATCTTTGACTTTTTCCCCTTGCCATTGCCATGTGCAATTTCTGTTCACCCCATAATGAAATGTACATGTTTTCCCCTGAAGACAGCTGCTGTAGAAATGTCTGCCACCTATCCATGTATGCCATCTATGGAATCAGATGGCACTTGCTTTGTGGTCCAGCATAATACATTTGAAACTCAGAAATCATGACCTGGTTACGTAGAATCCACAACAGTTGTGAGAAATTTTATGTGGGAACTATTTTCTTTCTACTGTCTTGAATCCACTAACCAAAAAAAGCCTGCAGCGAACTAAGATTACAGCCCAACTGAGTGTGGAGGTCATCATTGCTCACATCCTGTCATGAGTGTGAGACTCTTAGTATGGGTAGATAGTGGCTTTCTTCTGCACAGTAATACACCTGTCCCTCCATATCCGGGCTCTCAGTCTCGTGTACAAGAGACAAGTCACCAATATCAGCTTTATTCCTTATATTTATATACATCCCCATTTCCCCCCAGATTTTGTTTTCTTTTTAGTGTCTTTCCCTACAGTTGCCAGTTGCCAGCCAGTGCACCACTGAAACCCAGTAATAAGCTGAAACATATTAAAGGGTTTGTAGACAGCATTGCAGTTTTAGTCTGAATCTCTAACAGTGATGAGACAGCCTACATCTACTGGATCCTGCACTGTAGTGTCTTTCCAACAATATTTTGCATAATTCAGGAAGTCCAAATGCTGCTGCAACTACCCTCTTTACTTATCAACTTGGTTGGAGTGCGTCCCCTGCTTTCAGTTTCTTGAAGCCCACTTTGATGATGATGTCTTCTTGACATCAAAATTTGCTTCCCTATAAAGCAAATAAGCCTAATAATGTCTGCATTTCCTCAGGTTTTCAAAGCAATCCGAAAGGGCTAGAGGAGTCCAAGAACTGGCTTCTACCCCCAAACTGTTATCTTAACTTGGCTACGTGCTGAACTCTACTTATACCTCCCCTTACCATGTTTAAAAATACTATTTGCAGGGTTCTATTGCATAATTCAGGTATTTGCAATAGGCATAACAAAGTAGTTTTCCCCACTTTATTTTTGTTCTACACTTTTCGTATGTTTACTTAAGAGTCGTAGGAGATTAAGTGATTAATTGGTGTCTTGAACGTAATGGTGAACAGCCTGCCACTGTATTTACTGTGCTCTGGATAAACCACCAAGCCAAACACCTTTTAATGTAGATATAAACTCCCTTCTTATGCTGGTACATTGCTGTTTAGACTGAAATCAGCAGGAGCCCAGGCATGGAGGAGGGAGGGATACTGGGAAGCAGTGAAAGGTGAATCAGCCTCCACCTTTGTTTCCAAGTGGCCCCGCTGGCTTTGTTTTGGAGCAGAATGAATTATTAACGGTGGCCTTCTGGTCGTGTTTTTCATCAGTGTCCACCTCCAAAGGTAAAGAGCACTGTGATGAGAGATCTCCATTGACTGGCTCCTTCCATAGTGACAGCAGAACTGTCTACTTGAACTTTTAGTCTTCACTTTATCTATTTTTATTTTCTTCATCAGAACAGGTTTTTAAAACATTTTTAATGCCCTGTTTAAATATAATCTAGTCTCATTTTGACTCAAATATATTGACTTCTGTTTCAATCAAATTCTAACACTTGTACAGTAATAGCTACAAAAGTACTGTTACCAAATAAATGGTATATTCTCTGTGATGTAACTTTCCACTGCCTGTCTTTGCAACTTTTAAGTCAAAGTTCATTATGGTAAAATAACTCGCGCATTGAATAATATGCTGCACTTTTTGGTAGGAGTGTGTATTGCTGTCTCAAAGGTTCTTAGTTCAGTAAAGTGAGGTTATCACTTCAAAAAATAGGCTTTAAAAATTTAAATTAAAAATTAAAGACAAATACTAAAATATATTTCACAAAATTTAATGCGACCGTAGTTTATAGATTTTAATTATTGCTTAATATCTAAATGTTGAAAACCATGAAAAAGTAAACTTTCTAGTTGTAGCTAGGTTTAGATACCAGCAGCTACTTCCTCTATAGTATGTTTAAAGTCATCAAGTCTGCAAGAATTTCTTCAGCTTTTTTGTCCCATCATAAGCAGGTGCATTATCAAAGAAAAGGAATTGCAGGAGCTCCCATTATTACAAGGTCATGCACATTTACTATTACCATTATATCTAAATAGCAGTTTCTCTTGAAGGTGCATTCCCCCAGTTTTGTTCAGGTAGGGATTTGTTTTTTCTTTCTTTTTGTGTGGATTTAGCCTATTGTGGATTTTTTTATTTTGTCAAATTCAGGTGGTAAATAATATCACTGCTCAGATATACTTGACAGAATACTATAAGTATTTTAAATTAAGCGTTAAGTAACTGTGCTCCCTTGTTGACTTATTTCATTCCATCTCAACCACCAAAGTTTATTCTACTTCTGATATGTAATTTCTTGCAAACGTTGATATATATTTATATATGTCTATATTTCTTTTCAGGGTAATCAAAGGTTTATTGTTTTCAGGATGCCAAGTGTAGTGTAACAATTTTCTGTCCAACTTACAGCTACTCATTGGCTTTAATAGTCTCTCAGAGTTAAAAAGGAAACAATAATAATAACCAAGTTTCAGTTTTCTATGCATGATACTGGGCAGTTTCTTTCCACTCGCTCTTTAGATTAGCCAATTTACTGTCACTTGATCCTTTTCAGGATGCTCCCAACTGGCTGAAATACCTGGCAACTGTAACTAAGGGGCAGAGATAAGTGTGCTAAGCTATTGGTAAATAAAGAATAAATAAAGAAACCAGAAGAACCTGGAGTCTGTCTGGATAATGGAGAAGATGCATTTTACAATAATTACCATCTAAGATGTTTCTTAAGATAATGGAGGTTAATTGAGTGTACGTGGACATTATACACTGTTTATTTATTAATTAGTCAATTTTAGTGGTAAGCTGAGACTGAATACTCAACATATTGTGACTCATCAATGTCATGAAATTTACGTTTGAATGTTTTTAGCTGCAGTTGTTTGTTTTTATACATAAAATCACCCAACTGTAATTAAAATATAAACTTTTTTCCCCTTTTTTATGTTGGACAAAGTATATATGTATAGAAGGGATGTGTGACTAAAATGGAAAGGGGGGGAAAGTGAGAGGGGACTTTAGTTAATAGAAATAGACTTTGAGAGATAAGTGATATGTAAATAGGAAATGTATCCAAATTTACCTCTGGGAGAAAGCCAGTCTGAGGCAGGATAATGTGGCAGGGAGCCTCAGGTGCAGCTGGGAGGGGAGGAGGCAGGGCTCAGAGCAGCGAGAAAGAGGGAGGGTTTCTGCTTGTGTGTGTGTGTTCGTGTGTGTGTGGGGAGAGAGAGAGAGAGAGAGAGACTTGAGTGTGCAAGCTAGAGAGATTGTGTGGTGAGGGAGGGAGGGAAGTGTAAGCCAGTCACAGCATCTCTCCTCACTGCACCAGGGCTGAGGGACTCTCCGTCCCCTCGCTTCCCTCGCTGCAGATTTAACTCATTTCCATCAGCGCAGTCATCCTTTTTTTTTCTTTCATTTTTACTTGCTGCTTTGGACAGATGCATTGCATTCATATCTTTCTGTGTGCCAGGATCTGAGGATTTATTAATTAAAAACGTGGGTTTTCCTGTTTATCGGAAGGCAAAGGGGCCATTTGCAAAAGACAGGGACTCCGACTGGGACTTTGTCTTCTCTTTATGCTGCTAGAGTGGATTCCCTTTTGTTGTACTGTCAGTGTTTTGTTCAGGCGACAGACGTACTGAGAGAAGAGTTAAAGGCGCTGCTATAGGACCCCCCCACAACTAAGCAGAACGCATACTTGAAAGGACTAAGGCAAGTTGGAAAATCTGTGGTTGCATTAAGCACTTGAGGAGAAGGTCCTAAGTCCTTCTAAGTGCTGCCAGTGTTTCAAGAATACCACAATGAAAATGGAAGTAGCAAGTTTTATTGGATAAATAAGTGGATTGTCGATTCGTCCCCAAACCCCTCTCTGCAAGTGTCTGCGACAGGATTGCTGTGGAGTCAAAGTGAGTGGAGCACTGAGTTATTCAGATGGCCTCTCATTGCTCCTGGAAAGTCCTTACACCTGCCTGCATGGGAGTCTGACATTAAACGCTTTCATCAGCTGCTGGACTTTTATATTGTTTTGTCTTTTGCAACTTGCAGTCCAGAACACTGAGAGGCAAGTTTGCACATTTGGATTTAAACTTTATATCACTTTGTTGGCAGAACTCATCTAGACATTTTGATGCGCTTGGTCTTTACCTCATGCTGCCTAGGGATGCCTTGTAAACACATTTTCCCTCACCACCATGTGTGCTGAGAGAGCTGTGACATTATCTCCTGCGGAGATCCCCATGTTTTTCTAGCCTGTGTCTGTGTTTTGATTCAGACAATAGCTGGGCATACATGGGCTCCAGACACTGACCAGAGGACCACCAAAATAAGGGAAGCCTGCTGTTACATAGTAAACACTCTGGCAGCCAATGTCAAAGTGAAAGTTTGGATTGTACTAAAGGGTTGATTCGCAGAAATGTATTTAATTATACATCAAGAGAGACTCTGTATAAGAAGTCTTTTTTTAATTAAACATAGTAGCCATCTAAAATGTATTTTTGAGCTATAACTGCACCCAGAAAATCTCACCTATTCTTAAGGAGTTAAATAGGAACCATATGCTCCATATTTGTTTGATCTCTTCTGAGGATGAGTAAAGTGAGGGGAGCATTGTACTTTGCTTCGTGCTTTAACCTTGTGTGATTTCCTCCCTCACATCATCTTTGCTCTCTGCCCTTGTGAGGACATCTCATGCCCTCAGCCTCCTGGTGGCAACTCTCATTTAAATCAGACGATGAGGCCACAGACTGGAAGGCAAAGCAGCAAGGAAACTCACCTTTGGGATACATGCTGGCCAAAGCTTAAGGCTTACTGAAGGAATGCACCTTTTTTCTTACTACTCCTGACTGTTACCCACCCACTACTTTCACTAACCATGCGTTATTGGAAAGGAGAGCTGAACGGGTTGTCCTACCCTCCTAGTGGCTGTATTGATTTTTCTCCAGTCTGTGTTCATTTGATTGAGACCCAGCAGTATGAGAGTAAGGTGAATGAGAGCGTGAGCATGCTAGGGAGGATATTGAGCTTTGTGAACTGAGATTGGCTGCAGACGCCTGGTGAAAAACAGGAGGGAGACGGGCGGATCTCCAGTTTCAGGCCAGCTGTCTTTATGGGTGACACACTGCAATCCTGACCCACCTGGATAGCACCCAGAACAATGAACCAGTCTGAACTGACAACAGACCCTTTGCTCACTGCCAACATCAGCCATGGAGACTTCTTTCCTGGCAGGGCCTCGAACCACTCCTGTCCCTTGGGCTGGGGGCTGAATGGAGGCCTAGATGCTTGTATTCTGGAGACTGCTGTCATTGTACTTCTGACAGTGCTAATTATTGCTGGGAACTTGACAGTGATCTTTGTGTTCCACTGTGCCCCTCTGCTGCACCACTACACCACCAGCTACTTCATCCAGACCATGGCCTATGCTGATCTGCTGGTGGGGCTTAGTTGCTTGGTGCCCACCTTGTCTTTACTCCACTACCCAACCAGTGTCCAGGAGCCAGTCACATGCCAAGTTTTCAGCTATGTCATCTCTGTTCTGAAGAGTGTTTCAATGGCCTGTTTGGCCTGTATCAGTGTGGACCGCTACCTGGCTATAACTAAACCGCTGTCTTACAACCAGTTGGTGACTCCATGCCGTCTACGAGGCTGCATCACCCTCATCTGGGTCTATTCGAGCCTAATTTTCTTGCCCTCTTTCTTTGGTTGGGGTAAGCCTGGATATCATGGGGATATTTTTGAGTGGTGCGCACACTCTTGGCCCACCTCTGCCCTCTTCACAGGCTTTGTGGTGTGCTTGCTCTATGCACCTGCCGCCCTTGTGGTCTGTTTTACCTATTACCACATCTTTCGCATTTGCCAGCAACACAACAGGGAGATCAGTGAACGACGTGCACGTTTTCCCAGCCAGGAGATGGAGGCTGGTGAAGGGAATGGTGGTGGGCATCATGGAGGGCATGGACCAGATCGACGCTATGCGATGGTACTCTTCCGCATCACCAGTGTTTTCTATATGCTTTGGCTGCCCTATATAATCTACTTTCTGCTAGAAAGCTCCCATGTGCTGGATAGCCCTGCCCTCTCCTTCATAACAACTTGGCTGGCCATTAGCAACAGCTTTTGCAACTGTGTCATCTACAGCCTGTCTAATAGTGTGTTCCGGCTGGGCATGCGTAGGCTCTCGCAGACTATTTGCTCCTTCAGCCATTGTGCTGCAGATGACCGGGACTTTGGGGAGCCTAAACCAAGAAAGAGGGCAAACTCATGTTCCATCTGAAGGGATGTCTTTTACAGGATGAGGAAATCAGAATCCCAACAACCTTAGCAGCTAGTTAAACTGTAGGTAAATTGGCAGGGCTCAACGGATAACTGTTGTATCAACCTTTCAGCTGACAACTGTGACATTACCTTGGTCACTGGTAATTGCATTAAAAGCCTTTCAAGGAGATGAATGCAGTATCTAAACTGAGATTTCAAGAAAGATGGGCACTCTGTGATGGCTTTTATTCTACATTACCATGAAGGCTTTCTTAGCCTTTACATCTCACTGTATATCGTCAGTGAGGTCAGATCTAGTGGGAAGACAAAACTGTAAATTCCAGAAGATTCATAAATATTTCCTCAGAAATCAAATGTGACCATGCTGTTTCATGTCTGTTAAACTTTGTTCGTGGTTGTGATTTAGATCAGCCTTTTAATGGATGTCTTCATGCTTTCTGTGACTGTCATTGGTAGATACAGCGTAATCTACAGTAACTTGTGCTCACAAACCTGTTTAAAGGTTGTAAATGGATATTAGACTTATCCATATAAATGTTACACATACGACAATGACAACAGCCATTATGCTGCTGATAAATAAGACGGTATATGGCTTTGACTGTTTGTTTGTTTTTTTTTTTAAGAGGAAAGTGAGCAGATAGATTTATAGTCATGATGTCAGGTGTTCTGCCACTTTTTTTCCCCTGTTGATAGGGTGATTGGCCAACCACTGATTTGATAGCTGCTTGAAATTTAAATAAAGTTGTTTGCTCAGACCTTCTGCTAAAGTTTTTACAAAATGAATAAGTGCTGGCAATATTACAAAGTAAACGTAATGTAATGCTGTTTTGACAGTTATGCAAAACATATCCCTACATTACAGCATTATACCAAGGACTGTGCAACTTGTAAGAAGCATTAAAACCTTTTAAATGAAGTTAAAATCCTAAAAAAGCAAAATCCGTGTTAAGGAGAACAAAATTGCTTAACATGGTTATTTATCAGTATCCATCAAATGTCCATCAAATCAAGTGCTGTAATGTGACCTGTATGAGATTGTTTACCAATGTAAATATCAGCTGAATATCACTGGTCACCAGTTGATTGGTGCATCCCCACTAAAAAGCACCTTATTTCAAAAATTGAGACAAAGGATATGTTAGGCTTTGCATAGTTTGATACTAAGGCCACTATACTGAAGGCAGTAAATTAGTGCTTTCAAGTAGATAGCACAGTGTATTGTGTTGTCCCCCTTTGTGTTTATAACCCATCAGCATTAGAAATTCCCACCATTGGTTTAACATTCCTGATGTAGCTGTTTTGAGTGTTCATGAGTTCATGATTTTTAACCAGCCAATAAATAATATCATTCCTTTACATAAATGATAACTGGATTGTGAACACACAGATGAAGATGCAGTATATATGCCATTATCCAAATATGAATTTCACATTATGTTCTGTAATGGACAATTTGTAATATTTTAATTCAAAAACATATTGTCTAAATAAGCTGCTTTGAGGATGTAGTTATTTTACTCTTGAATGTGGCTTTTAACCCACTAACAAATTCTCCTTGGTATTGAAGTAGTGATAGTGCGGGTCTTAAGATGTCCTAAGTTTTGTGTGCTTTGGGTGGCACAGGTATCTGTGTTAAAGATGATTGTGGATATTATTTTCTCAGCAGCAGATGACAGGGGCTAGGATTAATGTGATCTGATCTGTCTGGAGGTTGCTGTGCAGTTAAAAACAATGTTTAAGGCTATTAGTTGCTTACCTTGTCTTGGTTTGTTGAACTACTGGTCTTTATTTTTGCCTTATATTTTATCTCTGCCAATTCTGTAATAAACATGAAAATCAATGGCCCTTAAACTACAGACCCAAGGACTTGTGGGAAAAATGATAAATTGGTAGATGAAATTTCCTCCTCTGTTTTCATAACATTTGTGCAACTGATTACTCTG
>VUQS01002815.1:11208-22966 GCA_015108495.1 Heterochromis multidens
TATGATATTCTTTGTCTTTTGTTTGTTTTTGTTTTTTGGGGGGGGGGGGGGGGTTAGAAATTGAGTTTTTCATTGATTGTCTTTGGGATCTTTTTTGGAGATTGTGGTTATTAACTTTAATCTGCTAAAGGGTCATAGTTATTTTTATGTACTCTACCCTCTCATCTTGGTTCCTGTTTCCTAATCTTGTGCATTTGCTGTATAAGTTAACATGGTGTATGTTGTTAGAGCAGCCTGCAGACTGCCTTTGGTTGTGAAATCTCACGCTTTACTACAGCACAGTAGTATAATAATTCCAGTTGATATAAAATGCATTTTTTCGTAATCATTTGACCAGTGTCAAAGGAAAATTAATTTCACATTAATACAGTAACTGTCTTTAGCCAAATTACTTGCAGTGATTTCCCTTTTGGCTCTGGTAGTAGTGTTGGTCATTTGTGGTTTAGGCCCTGCTTGTAGTATATAATGACCGTGGAAGAAACCAACAGACACAGCAAACCCAACTCCTAGATATTGTAACTCTCCATTCTATGCTGCTTAACACTTCTTTGTGCAGATCATTCCTCATTTTAAAGCTGCTTTGTGGTGTTTTAACTCTAGGGGCAGTAAAACTGAGTCCTATTCTTATTGACATGTTTGACATGCAGTATGTGAGTGTTCCAGTTTAGTTTCTGGCCACTTTATGAATTTAAGCCAAGATATGGTAAACCAGTGTCAGTCTCTCTTGATTTATCTACAGGCTCTACTTTCTTTACCAGCCACTTGTTATTTTTGCAGTTTTGCATGAAGCAGGTAGCCTATAGTCAATCTGAAATTGTTCTGTTATGTTCTGAGAGACTGCCAGTAGTTTTAACTATAAGTGCTGGCAGAGTTATGTTTTGTTTTTGGTTATTCAAATTAGTAAAATTAGAGGCACACACACAAAAAAAGGAGGCTGAAGCAAAAGTGGAAAGCTGTAGTAATGTGTGTAGGTCCTCAGTGGAACCATCAGCATTCTTAAACATATTCGACTTGGTTGATGGCAACAAATAGTTGCAACTTTATGCAACTTTAATGCATTATAGATTGTTTTTTTAATGTGCCTAAAGGTGTATTTTGTAGGAAAAGTGTATTTAAAAACTATCTTGAGAAATAATTGCCATCACATGGACATGCTGCACTTTTTAAAACATTTTCCAGCTACCTAAACATACCTTGTGAAATTTTACACATTCAAGGATTCATTGTCACTGGATTTGGCTTTTCATTACTTTCTGTTGAGTTCATTGGGGTTTTCACTGGATCAATTCATAACTTTATCACAGTCAATGTGATTACTTACTTCAAAGTTACATGTTCTGCTATTTGATATCTACATCTATAGATATGTCCAAGTGAACTCACTTCAATAGCCATATGATCTGGCATATAAGAGGTATAACAGTAGGGAACTGTGTCAAATACTATACTTTTTTATTTATATATATATATATATATATATATATATATATATATATAATATAAATATAAATATAAATATAAATAAATGATTTTTATTTTTTACTTTTTTTTAATTTTGATAGCTTGTGTTTTTGTACTCCTTTTTGGGAGTATAGTAGTGGGGTAGTAGATTAAATTATTAGGATCTGAATTACTGCTTTTTAATCGTCACAATATGGTGACAAACAATAACATATAAGGCAAGGGAAAGCAAAACTCTGTAATAACATAAAATAGCTCAGTTGTAACAAATATAATGTAAAAGCTGGAATATTTAATTAAGTGGAGATTACAGTTATTGGTATGAAGATGCACACATATTCATTCCTTTGGTAGGCTTTTATGTAGCAGGTCATGTGAAATGTGGTCCTGGCACAGGGTTTCAAATCAAAGTGCCACTTAATGAATATTTTAAAAAAGAAATTGTTTGTGTGTCTGTATTACATTGACCAAACCAAAGTGGTATTAAAAAAAAAATCAAAACTGTTATGTTGGTCAAAGAAGTCACCTTACTTTTAAGTGCTTTGATAGAAGCTTTTAGTAAAAAGTGTTTAATTACAGGATATTATATATTTATTTATTATGTTATTTTAAACCTTTACACAATATACTGCATATGAGTATGCTGTATGTATAGTGTGTGTATTTGTTTCTGCTGTACATCAAAAAAAAAAAAAAAATTCTGGCAGGTATTGTGGACCCATTTTTGTTAAATCAACTAGGCTGCTGATGTTTTGAGTAGGAGGCGAGTGTGTTAAATTACACAGTATCTATTTTTTTAATTTGAAATTTTGTCAAAAGCTATGGTTTTTGCTGTTGCTGACAACCTAATAAAGGTGAAAATAGTAGACATTTACATCCGTGTAGTTGCTTTTGTAAAGTGTGTGTGTTTCTGTACCATCAATCACCAGTTAGCCAGCTTTCATTCATACCCAGCTGAAATCTCTAGAGTTGCCTTGAGATTTTCTCTGCTTGGCACCTATTATGAGGGAATGTTGAAGAAAATGGAAACATGGGCTTGTGACTTTGTGGCTGAATCACTGACATTGATAGGATCTATTTGATTAGCTAACACCTGCCTCAGCAAACATGGGGTACAGCAAGATGATTTGATATACAGGTAATTTTTGAAATGTTATGAATGTGTAATAGAAAGGTAGCCATGTGTGCATTTATAAATAATATAAATCCAGGAACAGAGGAGGACAAATATCTCTACATCTTGTCTTCTGACTCCTTGCAGAGAAAGAATGGAATGAAAATTGCAATCTAGTGCAACTATAGCCTATACGAGTGACTCTCATAATTTCTATAATGATCATATATCTGTTTAAACTTGTGCCTCTGAGGGTAGCTCCCTCTTAGTTATGATAGATGCTGATTCTTTTGACGCACGCAGTCAGTATAGATGTACCTATGTGTAAATATAGATACAGTATATCCATCCTAAATTTATATAATATTATTAAACGCAACAAATAACACTGATTGCTTTGCAATGCAGAAATGGACAAGGTAAAGATTAATTTGTCAGATTTTGGTCTCTCTATTATTCTTTCAGTCAGCAGAGAGCTAATTGGGTAGTATTCATAAGGGAACATCTCTGTCACAGAGTAGTTTTTGTTTTTTTTTTTTGTTTTTTTTTACTGGTATTAGGACTTAAAACACCCTCATGTCCTCTGTTGGTTTCAACAGTTTTCATATAATAAAGCCTAATCCTTTGTTCTTGGTCTTAAATTGGCCTTTCAGATTCATGCTGCCTGTAGACTTCAAGCGAGTTTCTCAACAGCCATAAACCCACTGTCATCACCTAGTGGAGAGAGAAGCAAGAGATGGAGGGAACGATTTGGAAAAAGATTGAAAATAGTTTTGCAAAAGCAGCTGAGTGAGAAAAGATGACAGGATAGGCAAAGTGGTTAGGTCCAACTAGAATGAGAAGTGCAAAAGTGAGGAACAGGAAGGTGGAAGGTAGGGGAAAGAAGAAGTAAAAGAATGAGGATGAAGATAAGGGGAGGAAATGGATCTTTTTCAGCTGAAATGGGTGGTAACAGTTGTTTAATGTATTTTTATTTACACTCACAAATAACATTTGCAGTAAAAATAATGAACCGAATGTGTTTCTGCACCTTCATATAAGACAGTTTGTTTTTACATATCGATCTTTATACATTTCCATAAATTAAACTCTTCTCACATCATTTAAGCACAGTGCTATAAAAATGCTCATTGCATCAAAAAAAAGTATGTTCTATGACATAAAGCTTCATGGTGCTAGTGATGTTTTTGTTTTTCCTTTTAATGTAGTTACTGGATAAAAAAAAAGTGTTCTTTCAAATGAAACTGTAGCATTCAAACTGACTATTAAGTCAAACCAAGAGCTTCTTCCCAGTCCAGGCCCACTTAATATTCATGGCCAAAACTATATCAGGAATTCCCTTTTATTTCCACAAATGGTAGCACTCGCCTCATGTCCTCATTCCCTTTCCATCCTGCCACTCTCCTTCTTCCGTCCTGATTGAGAAAGGACCACCTGACCCTCTTTTGAGGTGGGGAAGTCATAATTGGAGGGGAAAGCAGTTCCTGTCTCTGTGTGCTAATGGCAGAGCCTTGCGGCAGCCACCAAAAGCCTTTGATGGCACAAGGAGGACACACTCATACACCCACACACCAACACTCTCTCATACATCTTGTATTGCCTCCATTTCTCTTTGAAAACATGAGCTACAGATTGTGGGAGCTGATAGATGACAGATATTCATCTAGTCATAGCCAACTCTGTGCCTATATAATGTGAAAAGCAGTTCTTAAACTTAAATTTATCCATTGGGAGGCTAAACCCACATCATTATGTTATTAGGTTTCATTTTGTGGGGTACAGTGAATTTTCAAAACAAGTTTTAAGGCATCCAATAGTTGCTAAGATATATAAGATAAATAATTTTTAAAAATGTCATCTTCAGGGTGGTTCTTACAGATATGTCAGTGGATTACTGACGTTCACCATCTCAAGGACATCCTTGCAAAGTTTCATGACAGTCCATCTTCTAGAACTATTTCAGCTGTTACCAAAAAGCTGGAATGACTTTTGGTAACAGCTGACTGGTCAATATTGCCATCCTTACAGCCTTGATTGTCTTTCTAACCACATTCATAGCTTCCTAAAATGGTTATGTTGGTATATATTTGCCAAAAACAGAATTTTTTTTTTTTAATATAATAGTAATAAATTAATCAAATTTTTCCTAACTTTGTCTCAAATGAGTTGAGTCTCTCCCATGGTTAAGAGGTACAGTTCTAAATATATCCTTCCATAGTCTTCCAAACCATTCATAGACTGTAGCTGAACAAAATAAAGAATATACTGAATTATTGCTTTACTGCATCTAAAAACTTCCATGATGTGCAAAGAGCTGCAGGTTCAGCTAACATGAAGTTTAAGAAAATGTCATCTAACTGTAATGTGAATTGGCTGTGCAACTGTATAATTGTGCAGTCATAAGAAAAATACTAAGTACACCCCATGATTGAGTTGCTTGTAGAACTGCCTTTAGCAGCACTAAAGTGAAGTAATCATTTTCTGAGACTTTGTCAGTCTCTCAAATCGCTGTGGGAGAATTTTGGCCCACTTTTCTTTCCAACATTGCTTTAGTTCATTGTGATTTGTGGGCATTCATTTATGAAAACCCCCTGTTGTTCCTGTTGGACAGATTTTCTCACTTTTGACTGTAGAATACCTTGATATACAGAGGAGCTCATGGTCGACTGAATGGTTGCAAGGTGCCCAGGTCCTTTGGCTGCAAAACAAGCCCAAATCATCATCCCTCCACCACCATGCTTACCAGTTGGTATGAGGTGTTTGTGCTGATGTGCTGTTTTTGGGTTTCACCAAATGTGGCGCTTTGCACTATGGCCAAATATCTCTATTTTGGTCTTGTCTGTCTAAAGGAGATTGTGTCTCCTTGTGGTTTGTTCAGATGCAACTTTGCAAAGATGCTCTCTGCTGGTAACCCTTCCAAAATAGCCATACTTGTTCAGTCTTTTTCTAATGGTACTGTCATGAACTTAAACATTTAACATGCTAACTGAGGCCTGTGGAGTCTGAGATGTAGATGTTGGGATTTTTGCAGTTTCTCTGAGCATTTCACAGTCCAACCTTGGGGTGAATTTGCTGGGATGTCCACTTCTGGGAAGATTGTGGCATCATGTTAACACACACCTGAATGCTCCAGACCAGCAAACTGCCAAAACTTTTGCTTTTATAGATGCGCTCACACTTGCTGACAAGTTAATCAAATGCATTTGATTAGCAGGACCTGGCTGTTACTTGCTCTCTTAATTTCTATGGAAGCAGTAAGGGTGGATTTAGTTTTTCACAGGACTACATAGAAAATGTTTCGTTTTCACATAACTGTATTTATAGAGTCATTGATTATGGAGAAGAATGGTGATATATCAGAAAGTACCTGCAGTTTTATAACAATATGCAAATGCCTCTCAGGTGAACATATTTTTGAGGAATTGACATTTAATCAAAGTAATTACTTTTAACCAAGTCAGTATTTATGTAATTGTCATGGTGACAAAATCAGTGGTTCAATCCCCAGAGAGGACCTGAATCTTGTCCAAGTGTTCCAGAGCAATAAACAGAACACTTAGCTACCCACTCATTGCAGAGTGCCTTGGATGGGAACATTGGAAATGTCTAAAATGTAGAATCACCAGCAGTCTTCATCAGGTGCTTTTAAGTTCAGAATTCTATTTCACCTTTGGACCTGATGAGTGCCATAGGTACACTTTTTGTCCATCAGTCACCTCTTTACTAAGAGCTTTCTCTTCCATCTCTTCTGAGTGCTTTGAGTCTTCCAGATGTCTGCATTGGTTTCACTGGATGCATGTAACAGTCAGCATTTCCCTTTTAGGTTCAAAAAGGTCCTTGCTCTATTTTTTTTCTTGAGTAGCACTGGCATTGTATCTTAAAAATCACTTTATGAAATCCCACCTTACCCTTGAACACCTTATATTTCTATGTGGCTAACAGCAACTGTTAAAACATTGCAATTTGTCTGCTTGTGTGCTGGGCCTCTAATAGATCTAGATTTGACATAATACTGATTTGGCATTTTATAGGTTGATAAGTTTACATGGGTTAAAAAATTCAGAGTAAGCTTTTAAATTTTTCAGAAAACAAAATAAATGTATCAGTTTGTAAATAGTATAAAGTGAATGTTCAATTATATTTAAATGATTTGCAAAACATTGCATTCTGTATGCATTTTCATTTTATACAGTGTCCCAACTTTTTTGGAAACAGGATTTTAGATTTGAAGGTAAATCAGAACCAAAGCTAAACTGGTAACACTTTATTCATCTCTGTTGTTAATTAAAATTAAATTAAAAAATATAATAATTATAATAAAACAAAAAAAATTGTTTACAAATGAACAGAGTTGATGTTTACTAATATAATTTAATTGTTACTAATGCAAAAACTGATAACATAAACAAATGATAACATTATTAAAATAGCCCAAGTTTAGTTATCAGATTACTGTTTGTTAACAATAGTTATTATAATATGTTAATGCTGAACTTAAACATGGGTTATTGTTGTAAGATATTTAAAATTTTTGTACAATTGCCTCATATCATTATGCAGTTGTTTAATTTTTGTAAGTATTGATGAGCTTTTTTAGCCTGTCACAGACATCAGTCTCTCCTCTCTTCCTTTGTAAACATTGTCAGACAACTGAGCTTGCCACAGCTGCCACTTGAACTGCAGCTATTCTCTTTCTGTTTGAAATGGATGTTATTGTGACAGAATGGAGCTCATTAAGTTTCGGCAATGGAAATGCTTCAATCCACTTATCTTATTACTGCATAACTAAAATAATATCTAAAGAGTTTTTAAGATTTCTTTTTATACGTTCTATTTTGACTTGGCATAATTTCCGCTAATATTCCTCTTTTAGCTATTCAGATACATAAGACAAAGGCATACACCTTGATAGACAGTGGAGGACAAACCTGTGTTTTATTGTTAGCCTCCCTGTAGACCTCAGGTGCTGAAGCTCTGCCAGGATATGACTGCCAGCTTCTTTAATTCTCTCTCAAGGCATTTTAGCTAAATGGAATACCATAAGCCAATCAAACTACTCCCTTGGGTCCTTGGCATATCTCATTCCTACTCAGACCTCCACACTTTCTCTTTCTGTCTTTGTATCCAGAGGCATACATGTATATGGACAACTGGCCTGGTTGTGTTAGGGAGTTATTTAGTAGCAAGAAGCAGCTCATCTCAAGCAATCATTAATATGACATCTAGTTGTGGTCCTCTTGTTTTTCACAATACTCTTGTAACCAAATTGTAATTGTTTACCTTGTAGGCTAAACACTAAAAAATATTAAGCTAAAAGTCAGTCAATATGAAGATGTTGTTAGGGATTGCCTACACAGAAGTTGTGCCGACTATGTTTTTTTTTTCTCACTTGCCTCTGGTGTGTGATGAACCAGAGAAAGCTCAGTTATAATCAGACTGGTTTGCCTTTCTTTGTGTTATATATAATATATATTTGGAGTATGGGCCTCAAGCATTGGGAATGCCACAGGAAATGGTAACTTTCTGCTACCTGGGTAGCTGTATTCACCCTGTCTGGATAAACTGTCAGATATTCAGCTTAAGGATGTGCACAAGAATGTGTCATGGCTCCATCTTGGTACTTTACAGGCTATAACATAACAGGTGGAAAGATGTGCACTATAAATGCAGAAAAAAAAAATCACAGCTTTATACTCATTGTGAAACAAGTCTCTTTATCTTCTCTCATGTACCCACTAAGTGTTTGACCCACTACGCCACCTCTATCATCCCCTGGGGTCTTATGTCCCCACATAAGAGATTCAGATATCCTACAGTGAAAATGACAACACACAGAAAATGTCAGATACCTGGGGGATGCACTGACCTCTCTCAGTGATGCTGTGTGTGAAATGGAGAGGTAGAGAGAGGGGCATCTCATCAGAGGGGCATTACCTACCAAATGCAGGGGGGGAACCGTACAGCATTTTTGGCTACAGCATAGCTCTTATTTGTATCCTACAAAAGTTCCAGGTACATTACTTTTGTTATAAATAAATTGCAAGACTGCATTTAAATAGACCACAAAAAAAGTCATTAATAGTGTAAAGTTTGGTGGAAGGTGCCAGACATAGAGAGAGGGGCATTGCCTCCTTCTATAAAGTGCCACATGACACAAGATGCTGATGCAGTTTATCAGCTTGTGGAGAAAGTACAGACAGTAATGTGTTTAAAAAATAAAAGTCACCTTTTTTCTGAAGTAAAACTAAAGGCGTATCAGAGCAAGGGGTTTGAAACAAAGAAATCATAATTTAACCTTCATCTGGTCGAGTGCAAAAAGTTTCCACCCAGTCCCTTCAGAATCAGCTGATAACTTGTTTTGATCAATCACCTATCCCATATGACCCATATGAGAGTTTATCCCATATGACCCTTGAAAGTTTATCCAAAATGCACTTTGGAGGTTTTCTCCAGTGCAAATAAAACATCCAGTGTATCAGTGTTTGTTTCGGGTACTCTATGCCATTAATTGGCGCAGTTTTGCTCCCATGACATATTCCATTATATGCTGAACAAAAACAAGATTCTGGCTGTGACACTTGGAGTAGGTGTAAATTGCAGTTTTTAACAGAGCTTAAACATGTTTTTCAGCCCTGAAAATTCCATCTATTTATCTCTCAGGCCGATGGAGTTATAAGGACTCAAAAATGCTGGAAAAAATGGAACAAAATACCCTTATGTACTTTAAAGACTTGTAGTTTGAAAGATTTTCATAGTTCAAAGTTAACAATTTGCACGAGAGCCTGACTGATATAGAATTTTTAAGACCGATACTGATATTTGTTTTTTTCTTTCATGCTCATGAAAAAAACAGATTACCCTAATGTTTCTTATGTGTAGTTATTTATGAGTCCTTACAAAGAAAATATGACAATACAGGTTAAAAATGAACTTGTTTTATTGTCACGACAATGCTTTGCTCAACTGTACTCGGATCAGCTGGTTGTTGTTGCAGAGGGCCCTCTGGTGGACAAACTATTCAACGTTGATGCCCATAACACGGTTGAAGGGTCATCTCTTCTTTGCTTTTTATTTTTTAATTAATAATTTCAATTTATTGGATGATAAAGTAAAATTATTTGCAGACATTTCGACAAATGGCTAATATCAGTCGTCAATATCAGCCGGGGTCTAATTTGCATGACTTCATAAATATACTAAACTTTTTGTCCAAAAAAAGTCAGCTGATTGTGACAGGCTAGATACACACATTTTTTTTTTCATGGAATTACCTTATTGATTATTTTTTTAGATTTTTTTTTCTCACAGTAGATATATTATTTCTTCAGTGTCTAAATTCCATAAAAATAATAATATATTAAAATTACAATTTCCCTCTGGCTAAAATTTATAAAGGCAGAAAAAAATCCTCACACAGTTCAGAAACAGGAACTAGATTAAAAAAAATCTGATAAAAATGAATTGTCCAACACAAGCGTGTATAAATGTGTAGAAGTGTAGAGCCTTCCAGTAAGGCAGTTGCTGTTGTATTAAGCCAGCTAATGACAGCACAGCCATTCTTAAACAAGCAAATACTAGTTTTTTTTCATGAACATCTTTTTTTTTTAAGCACTCCGTTATTCCTTTTAAAAAGAAAAGTATAAAAGGACGTTGATGAAAAGCAGTAATTGAGGTAAAGTATAACAGCTGTTACAGTTGTTGTGTCAGTTTCACTGTGAGGAAAATGAAATTTAGCTTTTTCTTTGTGTGTGTGTCTGCGCTCCATACTCGGCTTATTGAAATGCAGAACCAGCCGGACCATTAAAATGCCACGGCAGCGATACAGACACAGATGAATTTGCAATCTGCCAGGCAGGCCAGCTGTTGCCCCTCCACCACCACCCACTGTCAACCCTCCAGGGAAGCCTCCAGAAACTTCCTCACCAGCAAGCAAGCACAAAGGCCTCAAGGGGAGCTGGTTTTTAATTACTGGGCTGTGTCCTCTGAATATCATATCTCACTGCATCCCACAGAAAGAAAAGGAAAAAAAAAAAAGAAATGAGGAATGTTTGTGGAAGCCAGGTATGTCCGCGGAGAGGCAGAGTCATTATTGCATCCCGATGTCTGACTGTGTTATGACTACGGGCCAGACTTTGAAGTTATAATATAATCTGTATTTTCTCCTGAATAACATTTAGAATTAGCATCTTTCTTTGGAAGCTTTCAGATACAAAATCTCTGATTAATCAGGCAATTTGGGAGTTTCTAAAGAAGACTTTTGAAAATCTCTTGTAGCATTTCATTTCCTTCGTTGGGCCTTTTAAAATTTAATCTGATGTTTTGCATTTTCCTCAAACCCTTATTTTTAAGGAAGCCAGGAGGAAGCTCGCTGGAAATGAATGGAAAACCTTTGAATTACCTAGAAAGCATTTTATATTTGCATCTACAGAAAAAAAGTTTGCTGAGCAAACACTTTTTTTTCTTCTATATAGCAACATCTTTCGTAGCCACACAACTCCACTGATCAACACAAGGTTATTCTGACTGACCAGCCAGTCTTTCTGCAACCAAGCAAGTGTACTGTAGCACATGGTGCTTAGATGCCTTGCTCAAGGCCTCACTGAAGCAGGGCAGAGTTTGGTTCATATTTGTTTTTCTTACTTGCAGTCACTGCCATTTTAATAATACCAAGGTCTTCTTAAATGAGACCAGTTATGCTAATTTCATTACTACTAGGGAAGCTTTGCACAAGTTCAAAATAATCCTATTCATTTTATACTGGGCCTTGGTGCTGCCCTTCAGTTCATCCACTATTTGGATACGATAGCTTTAGCTTCTCTCCCTTTAAGGCCACCCTCTCTTTGCACCAGCTTTCTTGTGATTGCCTTCCCTTTGTAAACAGACGGTTTAAACAGCAGGTGGGTGGGGTTGCTGTGCTCACAGCCCAAACTGTGTGCCTGTGTGAGATGACCATGTTAAGGATATTTGCTGTCATTGACATCAATAGAGAACCAAGAGTAGAAAAAAATATTGAGCGCAAACTGAAGCCCGAGCTTTTGGTTCATATGGAAAACATTAAGCAAGCACAGAATCGGGTACAGTATAAAGTACAGTATACTGCACACATTATATATATATGTGTGTGTGTGTGTGTGTGTGTGTGTTGTTTTTTTTTTTTTGTTTTTTTTTTTACACCAATGAAAA
>VUQS01002816.1:0-11195 GCA_015108495.1 Heterochromis multidens
TCTTTTTCAGCATCTACATGGATGTTAAAATCACCCGCTGTAATTAATTTATCTAAACTGAGCACTAAATCAGATAAAAAGTCTGAGAAATCAGAGAGAAACTCCTAGTAAGGGCCAGGTGGACAATAGATAACAACAAATAAAACTGGAAAACAGTAGGAATGAGGAGAGGGCAAACCACACACACACATAAGTTAAAGCAATGCGTACCACCCACATTGTTAAATTTCTCCTCTCCTTTCTGTTTAATAATCCACATTTAACAGTTTTACTCTTTGGTGCAGTTGAGGATTCTATATTGTTCTTTGTGAATTTTTATGCTTAAATTGTTTTTTGCTGATTTTTGGTTTGTTTTTTTGATGGTCTGGGAGCAGACACAGTCTCTATGGGAATGGGGTTTTGGGGGGATGGCAGGAGGAGAGAAGCTGCAGAGAGGCGTGTAAGACTGCAACTCTGCTTCCTGGTCCCAACTCTGGATAGTCACGTTTTCAGGGGTTTAATAAATTTGGCCAGATTTCTAGAAATGAGAGCTGCTCCATCCAAAGTGGGATGGATTCCGTCTCTCCTAACAATACCAGGTTTTCCCAGAAAGTTTCCCAATTATCTACAAAGCCCACATCGTTTTTTTGGACACGACTCAGACAGCCAGCAATTTAAGGAGAACATGCGGCTAAACATGTCACTCCTGGTCCAACTGGGGAAGGGATCAGAGAAAACTACAGAGTCCAACATTGTTTTGGCAAAGTTACACACCGATTCAATATTAATTTTAGTGACTTCCAATTGATGTAACCGGGTCTCATTATTGCCGATGTGAATTATTATTTTACGAAATCCACGTTTACCCTTAGCCAGCAGTTTTAGGGTTTCTTTAATGTCACCTGCTCTGGCCCCTGGAAAACAATTAACTATGGTTGCTGTGCGTTGTAACAGGAACAGGAAGTGATACAATACTGCAGTGAGAGCCAACACCAATGTAGAGCTGTAGTCAACAGAGGTCAAGGTGATAAAGGGCTGTATTGAGAGCCACACAGATGGCGTCATCATTGCCCAGTAGGCAATAGTGGTGTGGATCAGCTGGGACAGATACTTTGATGTGAGTATTAGTCGTTCAAAGCCTTTTGATGTGACGGGGTTAGATCGACTGGCTAGTGCTTGTTCAGACGAGTTACAGTAGATTTTTTGGGAACAGGCATGATGGTGGTTTCAAGGCATATGGGGAGGTTGAAACTGTGTGTCTATACCTCTGCCAGTTTGTCAGCACAGGCCTGGAGTACACGTCCATGCACATCATTTCTTTAGCTTTTTTTTTTTTTCTTGCAGTGGTGCTGTGGAGTGTCTGCTGCACCTTGTGAATGCTATCCAGCCTGCTATCGGTTTGTGACTGGCTGGTGTTTGATTTGATTATTATTTGTCAAACTGTGCAAAGAATCGGTTGAATTTCTCTGTTAGAGTTGTTCGCTGCTGTGTGCTGCCTTTTATGAGAGCAGGACAAGCAAGCCAGGCTGCTGGAGGCAGAGTGAGTGCAGAGCCGAGCCAGGCTGGCTGGTAGCCGATGAGGATGCACATGGAAACAAAGAGTTGTTTCAAAGGGTCAGATAACATAAGTAACAAACTAGATCAGAAGTGGGAGTAGTGTTAGAACCACATAGGGGAATGAACGATCCAAAGTGAGCCAAAGAATGCTACAAGAGATTGATTAGTGGATGGGGTGAGTTGATTAAAGGGACAGGAATGAAGTGCTATGCCCAGACAGACACAAACAGAGATTAAAAAAAACAACAAAAAAAACAGGGAACTGGCAATGAGACATAAGGAAAGGAAAAACAGGAAAACAGTAGGAATGGGGAGAGGGCAAACCAGACACACACACATACACACACACACACACACACACACACAAGTTAAAGCAATACATACCACCCACATTGTTGAATCTCTCCTTTCCTGTATGTGCCACTCTCTTTTGTGGTTCAGTGCATGTAAATCAGTCTCAATAATTTTTTTTTTCCCCATTTCAGAATGATTTTGAGAACACATCCAAGTTTAAGGTAGGCATTTTAAAAGAAAGAGAAAAAAGCACATTTAATTGTGCAGCGTTATTGCAATTATTATCTGACAAAGAGTGTGAGGAGCTCAGAGTGGAAGACTCAGTCTTGTTTTCTTGCTGTGTGTGCCTCAGGTGCAGCTTTTCTCTGATCCAGGTTTTAAGGGCTCTGTCCTCACTCTGGAGGACAGTGTTGCCTCCCTGCAGGATGGTTTCTCTGTGGCTTCCTGCAAGGTTCTAGCTGGCAGGTGAGTAATACTGTACTCTGTGAAGAGAAAGTCACACTGTGGTGCTATAAGCTTAATCTTTGGTACTAAAAACACTTTGCAACAGCCTCGCAAAAGCAGATTTTAGGAATAGACGTTCCAAGGTGATCTGCTACAAATGTGGTGCATATTGGTCACATTAAAAAGCTATTTCTGTGATTTAGAGTCTGCTTCAGGCTGTCACTGTTACACTTTCCAAAGAAATATGCCATATGGCAGTAGCTAGTGATGCACTGCATGCATTGCATATTATATAATGCATCATTCATATTAACATACTATTTTGCTTTGCCCCGTTAATAAGTAAGAACTCAGTAGCTCAGTAAGAACTCTTGTTCACCCTCAAGCTTGAATAATATTAAAATTGAAAAAACTTTTTTGTGCAGGTAGTTTTACGTAATGATCATCTATCTTATTCAATCCAGAACATGAGTACATTTTTCCTTTTGTGCTTCCTGTGTGTGTGTGTGTATTAATATATTTGTGTAATTGTATTTATGCGTATGACTTGCAGCTGGATGGCTTTTGAGGGTCAAGACTGCACTTGCAAGATGTATGTGTTAGAAGTGGGGAGCTATCCAGATCTGAGATCAATGGGCTGTGTCAGTACAAGCTCCTCCATCCTGTCACTACAGACTGTTGGCTTTGTAAGTCTATAATTTAATTCTTCTAACAAATTAACACTCACTCCTTTTTTTTTTTTTACAAATTGCCAGCCTAAACTAAACATGTTATTTTTGACCATTAAACCCTGGGATGTAGACATGACGCTTCTAGGATCTAGGATTAAATACATTGTTTTAGACTGTTTAAGGAGGAGAGTAGTATTAATGTATAAGTATTAAATGTGCTTTCATCAGTATTTAGGTCTTGCAAAGCTACAAGAACCCATTTGTAATTGACAGCTGAAGACACCACAGATAAATAGCCATTCCTATTATACTTTTTCAAGCCCATTTGGAGTCTGCCTGAAGGGTGTACGAGTAGTTGGTGCAGTGTAGTGCCTGCGAGGATAGGTCTGCATGGTCACAGCAAAGTTGGAGACCACTCGGACCTCCTTTCGGAGCTTCGTGTTCACCCTGTAATGATGAAATTTACATAATTCAGACCTGAGCAGATGTGGAAAGTATAAATCTCTGTCAGGTGGCATATTTAGCATTAAGTATATGGGTTTTTTTTCAATTATCTCAAAAACAATAAAATTCTGTCATCATTTCTTTGAATTAAATCTTTTAATTAATCTGCATCTCCATCTTTTTCTTCTTTGATTTTTCCAAAAAACAAAAATGTTTTTGTGATCTTGTCAGAAACTAATGGATGAATCATCCCAAAACTGAAATTTAACTGTGTAAGTGATAAAATTTTAAAAATAAATTGTTAATTATGATGATTTTGTATAAGGGGAAAAATTCTCACATTTCAGCTTATTTTACCACCATCCAGTATTAAATGAGTTGCTACTATTGACCCATGACATTAGTGTCCATTTAGAAGTCTTTTACAGTAAACAGGGAGTGAAAATGCCTGTTAGCACAAAGGTGTGAGAGTGGTCTGTTTCCAGGGTAACTTCAAAATAACCTTAATGTCAACCTGTATGACCTGCAGCTTTCAGCGTTTGTTAATGCACTTGTCCTTTCTCTCATTCTTGGCAGGAGTTCTCACTTCCATCTATTACTCTTTTTGAGCGATGTGGTCTGCGGGGGAAGAGGGTGGTTCTAACGGATGGATCAGTCAACCTTCAGCTGGCTGGAGGCTGTGGAAGAGTCCAGTCTGTGCTGGTGGGAGGAGGCCTGTGAGTACTTTTCAAACGTGTGTGGAGACTCACTCTATAGGAATGTACAGTAAATCAGCTATCCAGCTGTCACTAAGGCCACCCTGTAGTTTGTGTTTAACAGGTTCATGCATAAGTCTCTTTTTTTTCTGCTGGAGACTTTTAATGCCAAGCAACGTGTGAAACAGAATAAAATTCTTTACTTTTCACTCACGTCCAACAGTAACCTCTTGTTTCGCAGCAGCTCCACATCTGATTCCCTGTTGTTTTTATTTTAAATTTAGACACTATTATCTGCCAAGTTGACATGTCAAAACGTTTCCAGAACTTTCTGGTATCGTCTCTATAGTCCTCTGTGTATGGCAAACCACACCCATGCATTGTGCCACTACTGTAAGAATAACTTACAGAGTTAGATGATAAAACAGAAAAAAAACAGAAAAAGAAAAAAGCAGAAAAAGCAAGGTACTTACACTCAAAGATAAAAGATTGTGTGATAGTAAAAGAAAAAAAATCAACAAACATTAAATTAAATAAGTGATTGTCTTTTTGTCCTTCTGAATAACCAGCAGTTATCTTAATATTTGCTAGAACAGTATTAATTTAATGTCTGTTAGTATAAGTAAGATTATATATTTTTTTTAATTACTCTGTAGGTGAAGAATTAGTTTGGGCCTACCATATTTTGTAGCTTCAAAAATATTGAATGCAATGCGGGGTCAGCACATCTTATATTGCAGAATGGCAGTACTGACAGATGGATCGATGGTGGAAACCTGCTGCTGATGTGCAAGATTTAGATTGTAGGTGTGAGCCAACACTGAGGAAATAAAGGGCTCGCAGCGAGGCAGAGCTGCCTCTGGATTGGCACATTCCTGCTGCAGAAGAGACGAGCCATTAAGCCATGAGTGAAAAGCAACATCTAGCCTCAAAGCAAAATTGGACTGTTATGAAGCTCAGCAGTGTCATTATCTTTTGCTAAGTGTTGCATGGAAGCCAGGATTCGGAAAAACAGCTACTTTTTAAAATAAAACACTGACCTACCAGCATCAAAGTCTGTGTTTTTAATTTGTACCATCAAAATTTAAAAAAAAAAAGAAAAAAAAAACAGGTACAGAAAAATAATGTTTATGTCTGCTTGTCTCTGTGCTCTCTTGAACATCCTGTAATATCCTGGCCAAATGTTTCTTCCTTCACACGAGGAAAGAGGATATTGAAATAAATTAAAACAAGGACAGGCATTTTCATGCCAAATTTCACTGATGGTGACTGCCTATCAGTCTCCAGACAGTGATAAAAGCTGATAAGGAAGTGTTGTTTTCATTGTCGTTGTTATATGTGTATGATGTAATACATTATATATGTGAATATGTGAGACTTGACTGTGTTTTTGTCTCGTCTTAATCAGGTGGGTGTTATATGAGGGAATCAACTATCGGGGTGCTCAGATTTTGCTAAAACCTGGGGAGGTGCTCGACTGGTGGAAATTCAGCAACTGGCAGAAAATTGGATCGCTCCGCCCTCTTATGCAGGTATACAATAACGCTATGCGATGAGTATCAGATTGGTACACTACAATGCTGTTAATGTTCATAGTTACACTTTTAAATATCGCACAAGTGCATGTAAACTAGGCCCATCTTGATCTACTGTTAGTTGTGACAGTTAAGAGCTATGTCAGGTTGATTTAAAATTCCCTTGCTAAAGTTGTGAATCCCATTTTTCACTGAAAAGAAACATCAACTCTTTGCATGTGTTTTCTGAGCAGAAGCAAGTGCACTTCCGTTTAAGGAACAGACAGACGGGGCTAATGATGTCGGTGACCGGTGATTTAGATGATGTCAAACTGCTGCGGATACAAGAAACAGAAGAAACAGATGGTTTGGAGCAGATTTGGTTCTACCAGAATGGACATCTACACTGCAAGGTAACAGTACCATCATTATACAACTAATCGATTTAAAAAAAAAAAGGTCAGGGAAAGCTTGACAAGTGTGCAGCCCTTAGATCATCCTAAGGTCAAATCTCAGACCAGAATCAAACCCAGTTTAAAGAGTTTTAAAGATGGGTGAACACATGTCAAACAGAGGTGTTTTCTGCACTATATTTGATCATGTACTCTGTAAACATATGATCAGTATCTATTAAACTTTTACCATTCTACCTTTTTCAGTGAAGGTAGCAACTGGTAATTTGTATGTCTCTGACTCCTCCCTCTGTTTCTAGCTATTGGAGGAGTGCTGTCTAAGTCCCAGTGGTAGTGTGACAATGGCAGGAAGCCGTGTGGGTCTCACACCAGATGACCAAATCCACCTCTGGAGTGTCACCCCTGAGGGCTTTATTCGCTATACCCTCACCTCTGATCTTGTCCTGGAAGTCAAAGGTAACTCTCTAAAGTCTTACAACACCAACTGTAACATTGTTCGGATAAATGATTTGTTTATAAAGCCTTGTTACTTTGTACTACAAGCACCACCTGGGACAAACTTGCCACAGAGGATTCAAATGCTAGAGTTATATAACACTTCAGTTTCAGTTTGATTTTCATACACTAAATATTCAGGTTTCATGGTTAGGTCTTATGAAATGTGTCAAATCCAAACACACTGCTTGCATAGAGACTTTGGGGCAAATACTCAAATTATTTTTAAATGGTAAATGGACTAGTACTTATATAGCGCCTTTCTACTCAATTTAAGCACTCAAAGTGCTCAAACTGAGTATTCTATGTTCCTGTGCTCATTTAAGACACGGTAAAGAATGCAACTTCTGTGCATAAGGCAATAAAAAGTTCATGAAACCTGTGGTTAAACATTGCCAGTGAAAAACTGGGGATTTATGTACAGTCACTTTGCTTGCATCAGTCAATTAGTGACCCCTTGTGGACTGTACAAGCATCAAGAATCTCTCCCTGCAATAGGAGTACTGCATAACATGCCAGTAATAGTTTTCATCATTATTATATTTTAAATTAAATATATGCAAAAACTGACTATTCTTAACTCCTGAACCTGGGGCAAAGAGTATCAAAATAATTTTAAAATGCAAACTGTTTAAGTGATCATGAGTATTACCTATATTCAATAATAATATGCCACATGACCTCTTCAGGTGCCAGAATAATGAAAAAATATGTATAAAATATCTACTAAATAAAAACATTGGTGTCTTTCAGGTGGTCATCTTTATGACAAAAACCAAGTCATTCTGAACACACTTGATCCAAGTAAAC
Organism: Heterochromis multidens; assembly: GCA_015108495.1. NCBI lineage: Eukaryota > Metazoa > Chordata > Actinopteri > Cichliformes > Cichlidae > Heterochromis > Heterochromis multidens. The sequence continues at coordinate 7,317 of VUQS01002816.1, forward strand.
TACAACAAAGGTGGGATGTGGAGATTATATGAAAGCACGAGCTGTTGAACTGGATCCCTAACATAGTAACGCAGTGACACACTGCTCACAGATGAGGTACGTCGTTGGAGGTTCTCAACATTTTGCTGCAGGGGAACCAGGAAAAGTCCAATGAAGAGGTCAATTTGGAGAGAAATTAATAATTTTATAAGAATGTATTGCTACCCAATGAACGTACAAACAGTTCGTTCTGGACTCAAAATACTTAACATGTTATTCTTTGTTATATCATTTGTCAGTTTCGGGTCAATTTGAAAAGTCCTGCTTTTGAAATAAAAAAAATATTAAATTGATCGCAAATGTTGTAAATGCTAATTAAGGGTTAATGGAATCATTTATCATAAATTATTAGAATTTTTTCTAAAATATTTATACAAGTGTGTTTTTTTCCCAGCAACCATCATTCCAAAGTTTGAATAGCACACTGTGTTACCTAATAGATGTTTATGTTAAAAGGATTAGGATTGTGCCAGCAGAGTTTAAAAAAAAAAAAAACAAAATAAAAAAAGACAAAAAACAAAAACTGTTCTGCTGGAAAAAAAAACCAAAAAAAAACCAAAACCAGCAAGTTTGACTAGTTTTGTGTTTGGAGCTTTTTGGCTATTTTGCGACTAAAATCAGCCTTTTAGCATGAATGTACATTAGCCTACACATATGCAGATATTTCATTCAAAATCATTTAGGTGATTTATGATTCCACTTTCCATTGATATTTACAAGTTATCTGATCAATTTAATGTTTTATCAGGTCAAAACAAATTTGTTGTACATTCAAAAACAAGAAGTTTTCTAGGTGACCCCAGACTTTTGAGCTGTATCGTTTCTGCCTTATTTTAATTAACTTAAACAGTGTTAAAACTTTTTTGGATCTTTTTTTATGAAATGTCCTGCTATTTAGTACATATTGCCTTTTTTCCAGCTGCATGCAACATGAGAAAACAAATAACGTGTATTTTATTTTTGTTTAATCAAAACCATACAACACATGACTGTTTTGTTTTCAATATAATAAAACTATTTTTGTCAATGAACTTCTCAAACACATTGCAATTTAGTAGACTGAGCTGCACTTAGTGCAACAAAACAAAAACAAACAAAAAACAAAACATTTCAGATTTATGGTTTCTGTTTGTTGTTCCCAGAAAGTTAAACTACTCCTTTCAGATTACATAGCGTTACTTGATACAAGGTAATGATGTGTACTCATATAGAAATGCAAAAGAAAGCAAAAAGTTTCTTCCATGTTTGTAACAGACAATCTTCTTTGTACAACTGTGTTGTACCAGTCAGCAATGTTGCATTTATCAGTGAGTAGCCCATAATAATAGTAATTTCACCATGATAAACAGCATAACTCAAGCACCTTGTGAAAACTTTGAGTACAGTACAGAAGGAACTTTAACAGAACTACAACCTCTGGTATGTTCTCATTAAAAGCACAGGTCATGATTGCAGTCTGTCACACGACAGACTTTTGCCTTTCGCTCTTCTGCTGATGGTTAAGGGAAGCCTTGTAAAGGTGAGAAGGATCATAAGAGTAACTCTCTTGGCACCTGCTTTCCCCTACTTAGCTTTGCTTGACTGTTTCTTGCACTGACTCTGCAGTCTCTGCGCTGCTGTCCTGCACCAACTCTTCAGCCTGTCTGTCATCCTCTTCAGCCACCCTGACTACAGTCTTCCCTCTGGCATGGCCCTTCTCCAGCTTCTGAAAAGCCTGAGGCACCTGAGTAAATGAGAACTGGGCCTCCACAACAGGCAGGATCTGTGACAGAGCAGCAGAAATGGGAGATAATTAAAAGATCAGATTTACACATTCAGGCAGAAGTTAAATTGTTTTTGAAAATTAGTTTTGGCTTTTGTTTTAATGGCTCTAAAAAAAAGGGATGAGTGGAATTTGCTTTAGTTAGCAGAAGAATTAGTAATGACAATTTGAAAATTAAGTTAATTATGTTTAATGTGAGAACTTATGTAAATTGTGCTAATGAGGCAAGCACCATGCATTAAGGGGGGTAAACCAGATAAAATGAGTAACTGTCCAAACTTAAATCGCACTAGAACCATTTCCACTTTCATTTCTAAGTGAACAGCCTTTTTGCAAGTCACAAAGCACTGCAAATTACAGTGATCCCGTAATCAAACCCATTATCAAACTGGTTTAGTCTAGCAAATAACCACAAGCTCCTAATGCTACAACATCACTGCTTTCATAGTTGCAAAAGTGAAAACGTGAGGGAGGGGTTTAGAATGTGATGAGGCTGGACAATCCTGTGCTAGTCCCAGAACACAAGCAGCCAGGCTTGTTATTGTTGTCAGCATCTCTTGTCTTTAACAATGAATGGGGAGGGCAGTCACGTCACTGGAAACCATCCACACTTCTGGCTGCAAATAGGACAGAGAGAGCAGAGAGATCGTGCGTGTATGTTTTGTGAGGAGTGGGGGGGCACCGGAGGCTGTGTGTGTCCATAGATTCCCGCCACTGGCCTGAGTGAGCTGCTTGCTGTAAGCCCCAGCACAAAAGGACAGAGGTCCCACGCGCTTTTGCGAATGGCTGCTCAGCACTGTTTAAAAATCCATTCACCGTCTGATGGCGCCTGACTCAATCACCCAGCAGCCAACCATGCACACCACCAACCAACCAGAATAGCAGGAATGTGATTCTCACTTCTTAACAAAGCTGTACGGGAGCCTTGGATACAGACTCGTAGGGAATCCATGGTATGTTCAATATTCATTGGGTTGTATGATCTTCATCCCTGCATAAATTCAACTCTCTGGCTGTGACAGATTTGCAAATTAGACATTTCCCTACTTCTGTCAGTACAAACGGTCCTGAAAGGCAGGTGTGCATGATATGAATAATAAAGCCATATAGTACCTTCCCTGCATCTACCAGCTTGCTGACTTCATCCAGGGCAGGTCCATCTGGTGCATAAAATCCCCACCTATAGAAGACTCCACTTGATAATAAGTTCTAAGAAGAAAGCAAATAGGAGGCAATAATTAAAAGTCAGGCTTGTCTGCATCTTATTCACATTAAAAAACACATAGATTGGTTATCTGTTATATTTTTTTTTTAAAAAGACAAGGAAAATGTGAAAATTATAAAAAATTAAGGTGTGAATCAGAACACCAAAAAAGACAACTAAGCTGAATAAAACACACACATGGCAGTTACAGTGACTTAATTAGCACCATAAGGATTTAGGAGCAGGTAACCACATTTTGTATGAAAGAAAAACTTACCACTAATTTCCTGATACTGAATTTTCAAAACCAACTAATTTAAACTTTTACATTTAGATTACCATCTAATATATACTTTGATTTTACAAATTCTCAGAAGCATTGTTATGACCAATTGAATTAAAAAAGGAATGAAGATTAAGATGGGTAGAAACAGAAATGCAGTGTTATTACTGGTGTTATTGTTCACGTACAGTAATAGAATAATCATTTATGAAACTGTTGTTCTTAAAATATAATACATATCCTGAAAACTGTTTTTTTTGTTTCACACACACACACACACACACACACACGACCTCTGACCATGTCATATCACATAAATCTCAGCTGGATTTCTTTTAGAGATGCGTGATTCTGAGCCCACATACTTTGTTTGATGGCCTATTAGCTTATTAGGACACCCAAATGGAACAAAGAAACCACTAATGGTTCTGCTAATCTTTTTCATGCTATAAGTGAAAAAGACCAGGACTGCTTGCCACAAAAATGGTCTGTAAAAGGTGCCCCAGGTGCAAATGTCTAAAAAAAAAAAAAAAAAAAAAAACAAAAAAAAACAAAAAAAAAAAAAAAACAAAAAACAAAGATTTTAAAAGA
>VUQS01002818.1:8731-19300 GCA_015108495.1 Heterochromis multidens
TTTTTTTCCCTTTTTTCTCCTTTTTATTTAAATAATTTTTTTTTTTTTTTTTTGGTGAATGTGCCAGTGCCAAGGAGCTGGTAAATTTAAAAAATTGAAAACACAAGACAGTAAGACACCGAAATGATAAGAGAAGAAAAATCAAAATGGACAAGAGAGCCAGAGAGCCATTGTTACGACTAGGCTTATACAACTGACACCAGACTTTGTAGAAACATCAGTTTTATTTTAAATTACTTATTAACCTCAGCTAAAAATGGCAGCCCAGACAGCACAAAGGCAAGAAGTGGCATCTGCCCCAAGCCAAGTGTAGACAACTGGCCATTAACCTTTACCAACCCCCAAAGACTCTTGTACTGCCCCTGCAAGGTGAGTAGGGGTTGCAGAGGGGCGTAAGACCCTATAGTAGAGTCGAATAACACCACGCCCATGCCATGTGTGAAAATTAAAAATATTAACACTATATTGTCAGTACAACACGAGTAAACATTCCCAAAATCTGGCCGTGGAAGAAAAATGTTTGTGTTTTCAGAAGCCATTAAATACATCAATACCATACAATACAAGGAGTGTAGTGTTCATATTTTACTTAACAATTTCTGTATTCATATTTCATATATTGAGAAAATGTCATTTCTGTAACTTCTGTATAAATTCTTCTATCTGTATCATTCTCTTATTGTACTTTTTAGTCTGAGGTTCTTCTCTTGATAAGGCTCATTAGTTCCAGTAAAGGGAAACTTTCATACAACATAATTTTAAACAAAGCTGGGTCCTTAAAGGAAGGTTTTCCATTTTGGTGTGGAAGAACTCGACTGCCCTGCATAGAGTCTTGATCTGAAGCTTATTGAAAACATCTGGGTTGAGCTAAAAACACTGACTGTCAGCCAGGCTTTATCATCCACTGGTTAAATGAGAGCAAATCTCTGCAGCGTTTTTTGTTTTTTTTTAAACCTGATGGCAATACCTACACAGATGGGTGAAGGCTATTAATTATACCCATGTACTGGGTGTCAGTATATTTCTGTAGTGTTTGAAGGTAAAACATTTTTAAGCATTATCTATGTAATGCATCTGTGTTGCATCTGTGCACTGCTGTTGCAGCAGACTGCATAGCCTGAAGAGTTTTGATATGTTGTCATCCTGCTGGGTTTCGAGGACATCTTTTAAAAAAATAAAATCTGATTCCAGTCTCAGCTTTGCATGATGTAGTTGATGCTCTCTAGTGGGTGAGATTTTTCTTGTTACTGTTAAAAAAAAAAAGAAAAGATGAATATTTGCATCAGATTACCTTCATTTAATTCCGAGCGCCCCCTAACTCTTATCATGTAATGGGATTCTTTAGCTCTTAGTTCATTTGAAGGCACAGACTTAAATTTTTGTATATTTTGCTGCAGCCTTTTGCTTTCATTTGATATCAGATGTGAGTTCACTGACCAAACACAGCTAAAGAAATAAAGACTCCAGCCTCATGAATAACTGGGTTTGGTGTGAATGCTGCTTTTGCTTTATGTTGTCATGCCTGGGACTAGATCTTATTATTAATAATTTTCCTGGTGAGAAAAATTTGTATTTTCTTTTTCTACAATATGTACTTGGTTTCGTACCAGAGAGGCTGCACAATACTAGCAATACCATTCAAATATATGAAAGGAGAGAAATGGATCCCACACATGCATACTCTGAACCGGAGATTACCTCAAAGGGAGACCATCCTTGTCGGGTGATAAACTTTTGAACCTTGGTTAAACACTTGTGGTACATTTTAATGTGTGAAATTTATCTAGCAGTCAGTTTCTTTGCTCTGGGGAAAAAGCAGTTTCCCCAATTACGCAGATAGTAAAAGGTTGTTATTTATTTGGTACAAACCACTTTCATTTCCTGTTCATAGAAGGGTAATTTAACTGAGTTTTCTATAGCTGATATAATTGGTCCCTTGATCAAACCTGTGTGATTGGAAAACAGAGTACAGCTGCAGGGAGGACGGACCAAAGACCTGTTTCATAATGATGCAATACACCTACTCAAAACCATTTAACTGGCAAAGTCTTTACATTCAAAATATCACTTTCAGTCTAAATTTAAAAGGAATTCCACCAACGCCACATTAAGGATATTAACAAAGTCAACATTTGTCAGAAATGTCACATACTCCCACTGGGAAAGCAACGTCACTGACCTACAGGCACGGATCTTTCACAAAAGCAGAATTCAACCCACTTCAAAGCTTCTTAAAGAGCTCACATAGCTATCAGAGCAGTGTTCTTACTGTCTTTAGAGCTCTTATTGAATGATCGATGAACATATTTAAATGGAAATAAGGCACAACTACTACATAACCATGAGTTGTATGCTGTTCAGAAAAGAAAATAGATGTAATTGAATAAAGGCAAAATTTTCACTTATTGGAATTTCCGTTGCTGCTCAGTGATGGAGGTCTTACAAGATGTTGCTTTATTCTATAGGCAACAAAACAACACATTACAATATTAGTGCAACATCGAATGACACACTCACTGCAAAGATGGATCACCATGAGGTGTAGCTGCTTCCATGTACCCGGATAAAGTAGCTATAATCAATCATCTTGGTAAAGCAGTGCTAAAGAGTGGATTCTGTCAAATGGAAGAAACACTTACAAGCTCAAAACTGAGCAGTGGCAGTTTACTGCTCACTTGAGACACTGAACAAATCAAGGCTTTCATATCTCAGGATATAGCAAATACTGAGTTGAGTGGATGGAAAGGCTGACTGATACTCTGTTGAAATAGAGAATAACATTTGTCACGTATGTGATGTTATTACACGAGACCCCGTAGTGCTGAACTCATAAAGGTCAGTTTTTCACTACTTCAACACTGCGGCACAGATAATGCACAAGATGTAAGGATTGTCAAGGCAAGACAAGGTTATTTATGTTGCAACACAGCTACAGATGGCCTGTATAACATGATTGTATAATTTACTGAACAGGACCGAGTCTAGAAGCCAAGCTAACATAAAAATTTGCCCTCAGCAAATTAACACTATTTGTAGACACAATTACATTCCAGTTATAACCATCTTATTGTTTTTACTTGGGTTGTGTTGTTTTGCTGTTGTTTCTTTGGATTGTTTCAGTTTAATTTGGTTGTGTAATATGTTTTTGACTTGCTGAGAACCACTTTTAACTGAGTCAGGATCGTCATGTGTAACATATTTAATAAATATATGTAAATGAAATAATAAATGAAATCAAATCAGCACCTGTTATTGATTGATTTTCTTTTTGTCACTTGAACCTACCATGTTGACACACTTATTTCCTTTTTGTTCCTCTCATAACAGGAAACCACCACCATGACTACCAGCATAGCCACCTGGACCTGACTGCCCTGACACCTAAAATGGGTAAGACATTGCTTTACTGCAGATGTGTAATTACAGGCAGAGCCAAATTCACTGTGTAACCCTAGACTGATAATGCGATATACTCTTTTTAGTTTAGCCTGATTTCATGGCAGTCATTGGCTTCATTTTCCAAAGTGATATGCATTATTATCTCTAAGTGATAGAAAGCCAAGCAATTTTTGTGATAGACTATTTCCAATTTCAAAAACAAAAGTGTGCACTACACAGGGAATTTAAAGTATGAGGAGCTGATAAAGAAATCCTCAGAGAAAATGAAAAGCAAAAAGTGTGATAATCAAAGGATCGTCTGTGCAGTTTGCCCAAGTTATTGAAAACCCAGTTACTCTTATGGCATCCCATCTATTTTTCTAAATGTGATTTTCTGTGAAAGGGGAGCAGCCTTTCACTGCGGAATTACTGAACGGTTCTGCATCTAAATGACTGTGAAATGAAAGAGGGAACCTGGATTTTTAATTACTTACAAAAATCCCCTCTGTGATATTCTAAAACTGCAGAGGCCAATGTTTTGTGTCAGTGTTTCAGGTTAAAGTTATCGTCATCGAGTCATTAAACAAAGTTTTTTACCATTAATGGAGCGCTGTCATCCACATCCTGCCTTCGCTTGTCTGCCTCTTAAACAGGACGGCTTTTCATGGGAAAATGGGTTTCGAAAGTGCTTTCAGAACCAAATAAAACTCTTCAAACAGCACTTTTGAAGTCTATTTAGCTTCTGATGAGGATCATAGCTGCAATGCATAATTCAAGAGTTGCTGGTTTGGACGTTTTTGTTAACCCTTGGCAGCATTCTTGCAATATTGTTTTTGACCAAGGGCAACCTCTAGTTTGAAACATACTGTGCACATTGATTGTTATTGATCCTTTCTTTCTCACTTGGATTTGTTAGCCCACAGACAAATGAGATACGGTAAGTAATACACATACACATGGCGTTTATGTGTATCTTTTCATCACTTTTTCTTAAACATATCATGTACAGTAGAGACTGAATTCTTTTTCTGCACTGAGGGTCATTATTCTCCTTTTCTTTCCTTTTCTCAAGCGCTTGTGTATTTTTTGCAGTCAAAAAACTTCACGTTGCTGCATTACAATCCATGACCTTTAGTCCAACCTTAAAATCTTTTCTTCACGCATTTTTTTTCTTACTTCACTCAACCTAACCTCTATCTTCCCCACAAACCCACACACACACACTTTCTGATTCTGTGAATGCCTCCCCTCTACACCATATGTTCCTTGGTGTTGTGTGTCCCTATCCTCCTTGCTGCAGTAGTCACTCAGTCCTATTTTTAAATCCAGCACCCGTGTCCCTGCCTGAATCCCAGTCCTTTCCACCCACTGCGCCTCCTGACCCGTGACTGGGCGTCCTAAATTTTGAAGCCACAGGAGCTCCATGCAGTGCAGGGAGTCATAATGGTGTCATACATATAACTGATATTCCCAGATGAACTGTTCAAGGCATTCGATAATGATGTGTCGCTTGAGCTGCTTAGATGCACTTGACTGACGCAGTTTCCAGCTGACTCAGAACTGCAAAGAAGACAAATTAGTCATCTCATCGAAGCCACAACTTCAGTAAATAATATCCTTGAATTGTCTAGACACAAAATACCCAGCCTTACCAAGGAAAACGTATACAGTCCTTTCTAAAATACAGGCCATATCCGCTTATTAATTTTTAGGATGATGTAAATTTCCAGGTCAGTTCATCCAAGCATGTTATGTTGTCTTTTTAAATTTCTGAGTATGTTTCAGTCCAGTGTCTTTACAAGACATGGCAAAGAAAAATTGCAATTTTAAGACTGGGATCCCAGTCTAAGGAACTGGATTCTTTTAGTTTCAGTTCTTGGAGTGAGAAGTGTGAAGTTATCAGCCAGTGCTAGCAAGCTTAGTTAACATGGTGCATCCATAGACTGTATGGGTGCATCCCACTTACACATCACAGCTACAGGAGCGGCTCAACCATGGAAACCCATGAAATGAAGCTCCCAGTGCACAGTTTATGTGCTGATGTTAATGCCAGAGGAGGTTTGGGACTCTTGAGTTACTGAGTCAGCAGACTGTCGGTGACTTTTACACATTATGTGTCATGGACTGGCTGTGTGTGGCAGGCAGAGTGAGGACCCAACTGCAGGACTCCAGAGACTAGCGTAAACTAAAAAAAACAGCTTTATTGCTAGAATTTACAAAACAGAATACAAACTCTGGCATGGACCAGGGACCAGGAACTAGAAACGTTGGCGGAAACACAGAGCACAGAACACACAGCTAGCGGGGAAAGACGATAACATGGCAAAGAACTGAGGAGAACAGAGGACTTAAATACACACAGGAGGATGATCAGGGAAGTGGAGACAGCTGGGAACACAGCGGGGACAAATCAGGAGTAACGAGACAGAGGAAGCAAAACTGAACATAACGTACCAGAGACACAGGTTACCAAAATAAAACAGGAAATAACAGAACATGGGACAAAAATGCAGACTTGACACTAAGGCAGAAAAGTAAACAAACACCAAGACACGACAAACTGGGGAGACAGGACACAGAAACCAGACAGACACAGGGACGTGACAGGGGAAACAGACAAGAAACCAAGAACTAACGATAACTCAGAAATAACACACTTAAGAACTAGAACATAATTATCTCGTATTTTCAAAGAAATAAATAATAAGTCCCCACTCTGTAACTTTACATGGTCTGCCACTTTGTGCTTGAGTTGCTGTGGTTCTTAAATATTTCCACTTTGTAATAATACTGTTTACAACTGAGAATATCTAGGAGGGAAGAAATTTCACAAACTGATTTGTTGCAATAGTGGTATACTATTATAGTACCATGCTTGAATTCAGTGAGCTCTTTAGAACAACAAATTCTTTCACAAATGTTTGTAAAGACATACTGCATGGCTAGGTGCTTGATTTTATACACCTGTGGCAATGGGACTTTTGTCCATATAGTATCCCTGTTAATTTGTGCTACCATACAATAAAATAAAAGAATGTCACTCAGACTTCTTGGATGGCCTGCCAGTCACTTGATTTTGCTGCCTAGTTGAATCATGAAACAAGTAATTGCAAAGTTTTCTGCAGAACTGCTCATCTTTTCCAGCTGTTACAACAATCTTCCTCTATGCCATCTGCATTGATGTATCACTAAAATACATGTAGAGATGCTCGCGCACTCTTACGCTCAGCTTGGCCACACCAGACTGCAAAAATTGGGAGTTACATCACAAGCCGAAACAATACCAAAGTTCACCGCTCAGTTGTGACATCATTTTTAGTACACAGTTGATAAGAAAAATAGCAGAGACCATTTGGAGCCTGCCCCAAGTTTATGGCATTTCTGAGAAAACTAATCCAGATATCCTCAGGATATATACATATATGCCAAAAATAAGTTACCCAAATGTCACAAGAAAACAGATTTTCTTATGGGGATGACGGCATGTGCTAGGCTTAAATATAAGGTGGGTGGCAGTGATACTGGAAACAAGAGAAAAGATTCAGGAGAAAGACGCAGATGGATGCAAGAAATAGGCACTGCTTTATTTGCAACCAGTTTAAGGCGAACACTTTGAACAATCTTCAGAAGAAAAACACAAAAAATCATTTGAGATCTGTGCAACATCATTTCATGAGTGGATGGAGGAGGAACAAGGAGCATCTGCAGTATAAGAGCAGAAACAACTGGGCTTTTCTATATCTTAAGTTTTAAACAGCCCACATCTGACCAGCATACACATCCTAATATGATGGGTGTAGTTACAGTGGAAAACTGTACATTGGCTGTTTGAGGCAAATAAAACTGGACGTGAGGAAAAGTTGTTTAATAAAATAGGGCAGATGACCTCAAATAATTCCCTGCCTGCATTCACAGTTTTAATACTCTAGCATGCTGTTGTGTTTTTTACCAAAAGTTGAAAAAAATCCAGCAGAGGGTGTCAAACAGCCCCTAAATGCTCTGTAGTCCTGCTCAATCTTTCTCAAAGCACTTCCCACTGCATCCCTTTCCTTTCCTATCCTTTTCCTCCAAGTAAAGACTCCCAGTGTATAGCCCATCTTTTTGACTGACTGTGTGCTGACTGCAGTGCACCACTTCCTCCCCTGTCCCCTGTAGAGCGACCCCAGCGGATGAACAACATCCTGACCTCAGCCACGGAGCCCTACGACCTGTCCCTCTCCAGATCCTTCCAGAACCTGAGCCATCTGCCACCTTCCTATGAGCTGGCCCTCAAGTCTGACTTAAGTAAATACTTTCCACAGATCAAGCGAGTGGTCCTTCAGTTGTCTTCCATCGCTATGTCTTACCTGACATGCTACAGAAACACCGGCGATGACATCACCCTCATGCGTGTGCATTAAAGGGTTGTTAGATTCACCACGCCTGGCCTGATGAAACATCTCAATGTCCATTACAGAGACATGCATCATGATAACTACCTCCAGATGTTTGTTGGCTCATCATACAGATAATCCTCTCACTTTTCACCTTTTTAGGGAAATAAACTTCTTAAAATGCATGACAACGCGCTCAGAGCCTCCATACTCATTCCCATCGACTCATCTATCGGCTCATAGACTGACATCTAATTGGCGTGTAATTTAGCTCCATCTGTGGCCCATGTCATGTTGCTAATGTCTCTTAATGACATATTAAGAGCCATTTTTTTTCCAGCTGAATGGCTTCTGTACAGCAACTGGATGGCACTTTAATGTCTCACCAATACTACAGTTCATTATCCTCGTGGTGACATTTTCAGTTTGATGATAACATGGATGCTGCCGTTTTAACCTCCTGACTGGTGCATTGTGCATTGGTTCGTAGACTGGTTTCATGTAATGATCCAGGTTTTTATTCATTTATTTAACTTTCATTAAAGCATCAAGTCTCCTGAGGTCTGAGCTAAATGGCAGCACAAAACATTCTAATATCACTCATTAAATTTACTTTTATTGCACAGTAAGATGTGACATGAGGCATGAACAAGAAACCAAACAAGAAATCTTGACTATTTAAAAAACAGTTACATTTTTTAGAAAACAGTTTTTTTAAATGTGATGTTTAAATGAGTGATATGAAGCTGTGTATTCAATTTTAAGTTTATCTTGTGAATTAATTCAAACACACCCCATTAAACTGTAGCTTTGCCAATTTCTAGGTACACTCTGGGGATGTGGAAGACTGTAAGGATCCATTAAGTTGACATATATAGTGAGAGTTTGTAATCAAATATTTAATCTATATAGCCTTTTTCATGCTTGATATTTCTGGGGCATGTATCCATTTGGTTCCATGTAGCCAAAACGAATCAAACAACAACCGGATTAAAAGTATCTCAGCACATTTGTAGCAAAATAAATTATGCTATTCTATAATATTAAAAAGAGAAACTGATTTTAAAATCTAGACATAATTTGGTCAGGATTTCCCTGTATAGAACAGAGTAGGCATCAGTAACAGCAGACATGACATTTATTAAGTCTGCTAATTCATTAAAGGAGCCGCTGACAGTTTGGTGAGTGGTTGCTGGGGGTTGCTGGCTGTCTCTGGGTGAAATTGCTTGCAAAGAGGGTGATGCACCAAACATCTCCTTGTGATTGCTAGCAGATTGCTACATTTGCCCATAGCTTGGAAGACACCAACTTGTCTCCAAAGACTAAGCAACCACCGAGTGATAGCGAAACTTGAAAAAGTGCAACCCAAACAGGAAGTGGAGAACTTTTGCCTTCACAGTAAAACCTGTCTTTCAGACTGTTAACGACTGCCATACTGGGATTGGGGGGTTGGGCTTGACCGTGTGGCGAGCCTGAACTAAAGCTTTTACATTTTTACGCTAGATTCAAGATTTTGGAGCCATGACAAAGTGTGTGGATGTACCTATAAAGGTTACAGTGCAGAAGGTTTCCCTGATAAATCAAAATCAAAACAATTTTTTTTAGCTTTTATCCTATTTACTTATTTTTTAGTGTTTATGTTGCAACCTAGGAGTGTTTGAAATAATTTACATTTAATTAATCTCTCTAAAAGCTTTAAAGTTTTAGTAAGGGGCATTCTAATTTCATTGTATTTTTATTTTGGACATTTTCTGTGAATTATTCTGGTTTTCCTATTGCCAAAAGTATAGTGTTCATACTGGCTCATGATGTCATCGGTGAGCGCGAAGGAGAACGTGTGTGTAGTGTTGCGAAGGACAGCAACGTAGACTGAATGTGTATGCTAGCCGTGGAAGTGCTGAGCTTCATGTAAACTCCAACTGAGGGCAATAAAGTTGCTAAAAGGAGAACAAGGTCATGTCTCTTTGAGGGTGCAACATAATCTTGGTGTTTCCGCCCGGTTGGAGCTTTTTGTTCACCTGAAGAAAGACGAGTCACAGGTGACTAGCCACGCCGAAGCTAGCTGCTAACCGACCCTGTACTGTAGTGTTCAGAATGAAGCAGTGAAGGTAAAAGTTCTCTATCATGTCCGAAGCACAACAGATGTCGCCTGACTGGGAGAAAGTTGTTGAAGAGATAGAAGAAAAGTTACTGACACTGTCAGCACCGGATCTAAATGATATATGTGCGGCGCTCAATTTAGCTGTGGATAAAAACAAGAAAGATCTACCTGGTAAGCTGAGGAGGCGTATTCTCCAGTATTTAGAGGGAGAGGATATTACTTCACGAGAAGATGAAGGGATGTCTCTGCTGTTGGAATTAAATGACAACATTAATGAAGTGAAACTAAGAAAATACGAAAGTAATGACTCACTGTCGCAACAAGTAATGCAAGACCGCCATCTTGTGGGCGAAAATGTAATCGCACCCAGTAATCCAGATGAGCAGAGAGAAGGTGTTTCTGTCGTGAATGCTACACAAGCAACCCCTGCTGCCCCTCAGAGCATTCCTTTTGAGTATCCACTGTACCAAAGAGAGTTGAAAATAATTGGACAAATTGGAGAACCAAATCAAAAGGATAAACTGACATACACTAGCTTGGAAAGACAAATTCAGAGGGCATTGAAAAGGGGATATGATGAAGGAGAAGTTGTTGAAGCCGTCATTCAAGCTATAATTCCAGGAACAAAACTGAAGAGTTATCTGGAAAATAGGGTTGATTTGACACTGCAAGCCCTCAGACAAATATTACGGACTCATTACATTGAGAAAGATGCCA
>VUQS01002819.1:0-11767 GCA_015108495.1 Heterochromis multidens
CTCATGGCCATTGATCAATGGTCATGACAATTTGCATACTAATGATCATGAAACTGACCAAATGTCCCATTGTTAGTCAGTGGTGCTGGTTTCGGTCATTATGCAATGTACTGTTTATAAGGTTGGGGAATTCTGCAGTCAGCTGAGACTGAAGAAGTTACCAGAAGGTGACGAAACGTTTCTCCCACTAAAAAATCGCTACGTCCAGATGAACAGATTCAACTTTTTAGGATAGCTGTTTAAGTGCTTTTTTTGTGCTTAGTCTTTGGACTCTACTGTAGTTACTGAGAACAACAGATGTTCTGTTCCTTCATCCACTTCTTCTCTGTTTTCACTTGCATTGAAATCATTATTTTAAAAATGGGTGAAAGTCAAAGAAAGATGAGAATATTCTCAAGTATAGATAACAAACTTTCTAAATAATTTAGATAGAAATTAATCATCAGACAAAAACTGGCAGAGGAGTTGTCAGATGTGTCGACTTTCACCAAATTCCTTTACAGTGGTCCTGAGATCTTGAAGACGGTGCTGGAGACATAAGTTTTCCACTGGAACTGTAGAAAGGGCTGACTAGAATCTGGTGCTTACACTGCATAAGTATTTGGATAGAATTAATAAAAAACAATTTTATATTTAAAAGGTCAAATGTAAAGTCACAACAGACATGGATGCATGCTTTAACTTGACTGATTGGCAAATATAGCTAGTTTATTACCAAATCTATGGAAACAATTCTAAAAAGCTGTTTCTATTGGTTCTGGGTTTCCTGTAAGGGCTCCAGGCCCAGGTTCAAAATGAATAAAATGGCACTGGAACGGCCAAACGCTTTCCAGTAGTTAAACTTTCTTGTGTGTCAAGTGTTAGATTTAATACATATTCCTACTTGTATCACAAAAAGGGAAATTATATTACTTGCTATATGAAAAGAGCCTGGAGGGAAGAAATAAACTAAAATGCCACGGAAAGTTAAAATGTAAGGGAGGCAGGGAGGAGAAAAGGTTCTGTCACGTTGTTTAAATGGTCTCTGTGGTTATAAGTAACCAACTTCCCAGCACAGGAAGGACATGGTGTTTATACACACATTGCATGGGTCTCCTTTGATCACAGACAGACACACACAGACCAGCTCCACACTGTGCATGGTCACCTTTCAGAAGACCCACGCTGTTACTGTATTGATTTGTCCAGCTGGAGATTGCTTGTGTTTTAGTTTAGACCCTTCTCCTTTGAAATTTGTCCAATCCTACATGGAGTTTGTATTTTCTGCTCTAACCTTTGTCCTGTTTAGTCTGTGTGTGATTCTCTGAGTGGGTTTGTAATGAAGTGTGTGTGTGTGTGTGAGAGAGAGAGAGACTTTGATTTCTAACCTCTCTGTGTGTCTTCATCCTGTCCTCTGTCTGCACTCTCCTGGTGTAGATGTATTCCAACCGTGTGGCGATAGGTGATGACTTCATCGCTCTGCAGCCTTTGTCCAGAGCCAAGAGCCAGCTGGGCAAAATTAGGTAGAGGATTTGAGTGATTCAGCCCTGGGCTTAAAATGCATCCAAAACCAAATTCAAAATAATAAAAAAATAAAAGGAGTGCCTTATTCAAATGCAATATTCTTGTACTGGTATATCTTGTGATCCATCTGTAATTATAAATCTATATTTATATGATTTGTCAGCTATCAATACTGAGTTGCTCTGTTGCTGCTCTGCTTTTGTAATTGAAAATGTATCAATTCTTAAATTTTTTTTAGAGAGCTGTTTTTAGATTATCTGATATGGTATGACAGTGACATCAAAGCATGTTGCACTAGATATAGTAATAGATTATTGATGAAATCAGTGTTAAAAAGCCTCTAGAAAGTAGAAATATTGCTTTATGGAGTAAGCACTCCTGTGTAGGATCATTCATACAAACTCAAATGTTCTTTTTCCCAGGTCTGGACTTTATTTGGTCGTTTTTCTAATACTGGCAGTACCCTAACTGCACAGTTGTGTACTGTTAGTTTTAGAGTAGGAGGCTTTGTTTTATGTCTGTAACTGCATGCCCTGGACAAGCCAATCAGCATTCTCTGTGACTGGGATGTGGGAATATATAAACATGTTTTGGGTGTCATGTAGGGCTGGAGATCATGTAGAAGAATGTGATATCAAGCATTTCAGTCGCTGCATGTGTTGCATTTTATTGAGACTGATGTAGAGAATGTGTTCTGAGACCTCTTCCACTCCTGCCTGTCACAGCATGTTGCTGTCATTACCCCACCACCCACTGCATGAACAAATGGATAAATGAATGAGGGAGAAAATGAATGAATGCCAAATCACCTGTGAAGTCTCATAGACTTGTCATAGAACTTTGACTGTTTACCCAGCACTTATAACGTGAGAGCAAATGTGTTGGGGTGATATTTTAAAAAGCCTAGCTCTGATTGTTATTTTTTATCACTGCAGCTGGTCAGACCGCGCCTCCTGACCATCAGCAAGTGGTCCTGTCACACGACCGCAGTCTGGAATGCCACTCACGTGTCAAAGTGACACATGAATCAGATGCATGGTGCAGCCCATTAATCCAGTCCTTTATCTATATAGCATGGTCACCTTTCTTAATGTATGCCCAACCAAAAGCCCTCAAACTAGGACACTGAGAGAGCCTCCTTACCTCAGAGTTATTCACCTGCATGGTTTTCAGCAGATCCCTCAGAACAAGACCGTGACCCTCCCACAGCTGCACGACAGACTCTTGAACTGGTTTGGACTGTTTTGTACAGCAGCATGTTGCTGTGTTAAGAACACTGCAGAACTGTTGTGTTGTTGTTGATTGATTGAATTCAGGATCTTGCTCTGTCATAGCTGATGTCAGTATAAAAAGCCTATAAGGAAAATGCTAACAATAGCATGAGCTCTCTTTGATAAAACAAAAAGGCCCAAGAGCCAAACGAGTCCTTGATCTAGGACAGTTCTGTCTTAATGAGTGAACATGAGCAAATGTTAAGTTTTAAATTATTTTAAACTGCTCGAGGTGAAAAAATCTTTATGAAAGATGTAGAGTTCATATTTATTTTTGTTGTTATTATTATTATTATTGTTGTTATTGTGTGTGAGGCTAATTTAATTGTGTTATTGCTTCTTGCATGTTTTTATAGCATGTTAATTTGTATGGTAAGGTGGGTGGGGGGAGAGTCACTTATAAAAACAGGCTGTGCTATAAATGACTGTAAACAGTAAATACACTTAGTTGCTGGTTTAGACACTATCAAAGTAAATGGCATCTACTACATTCAGTAAATTGTACCTAATTCAACTTTATGGTCATTTTGCAGGCTGTAGTTAGTGGGGTGACTGGATTGTGTTGTGGGGAGTGGCTTTTTGTCGATCCTCACTGATGAAGATGGTCAGAAGCGTCTTTATCACAAAAACAGCCTGAAAATTAAAATAACGAATCAATTTTCTGAAACAGTTGCAACAGCAACTAAACGTGCCATCCATGGCAGTAGGATTTATTGCATGCCTTTCATATTACTAGTTTTAGCTAGGTGTATATAATAAAGTACTATCTGAATGCATTTCAGGCTGCTTGTATGTAGATAAAGCTGGTCTCATCCCAGAAACTAAATGAGCAGAAACCAACTATTGATTTGCAGAGCATAGGTGAGGGTACAGAGCACATTATGCAAAAGAGATTCGCTCAGTTTGAGTGATTTGTTGAATTTCTGCGTTCAAAATCTTAAGGGTATATTCATGTTACTGTGCTGTATAATGCAGCATGTTCAGCTCTGTTGAGAAAATTCTAGTACTATTCAGGATCCTTTTTTTTTCCCCTAATTAGATTAGATAGATGTAATCACAAAAGAACCTAGAGGGCTCTCTTGGGTTTGCTGTTTGCCTACTCTGCAGCTCTGATAGATTCAGCAGCAGGTTAATTGGTTTGGATTCTAATAGATGTGCTTTTATCTGTGTTTCCCTCAAGACATTTGTCATATGCATGAAGCTTCTTTCTGCTCATTTGTTGCCTAGTTTCATAGCTGTTTCTGAACCTACTGGCTGTCTAGCTACTGTGTTCAGTTGTCTTTGCTTTTGTAGGAAATGGAAGCCCTCCTCTAGTGCCCTCATCAAACCCTTTACATTTTCTAAAAGACCTCTTCTCAACTCGTGATTTCTCATTATCTTGCGGCCCTAATTAAATTGTGAGTTTAAACTTGCGGCAGGGGAATTGGACCAAAAGCAGGAAGCAGCTGGTCTTATTTGCTTTGTAAGGCAAGAATTGTCAGCTCTTCTGTTTTGTTGAGAAGGTCACTTGTGAAGGGCTTTAAAAAGGAGACCGGCATTGATTTGGCCTCTTTGTATGAAGAAGTGTATCAGAGTACACTGTAGAGTGAGGGTCAGAAATTCCCCCCGTTAACTGGCCCCCTACAGTGCAGCCTGTACTGACTCGTCGACTGACTGACCGCTTGCTTGCTGACTAATTAATCCTCTAGTTAGTAAATAAGCAGCACTGGAAAACATATCTACTGTGCCTGTAATTGTTTTCTAACTGTACGAGACAAATGCTGATCTGTATGAAATTAAAGTTAAATCAACATAAGAATAAATATTAAATGAGGCACATTTAGAAAAATTCCACAACTAATAAAATGTACCAATTATCTGATCATCCAAATCGTTGTCTTGTTTCAATAAAGACTTAAAGATTGAATGCGAGAGTAAACGGCTAAGATGGATATGTTTTGCAGTGCATCTGGTTTGTTGCTTTTTTGATGTTCAGCCAACAGTCCACATGGTTGACTGTTTGACTAGCTAGTGGGGCTCACTGTAAGCATCTTGTGTCCTTCAGATGGAAGAGGGTGAGGGTTCAGTCAGCCCAGAATATGACCCTGTTAAAGCCCAGCGGAGCCCAGGGGAGGACAATTGGCACCTGCTAGCTGCTTATCCTCCCCCTGCTGCCCCCGGCCCAGACTCATGCTCCCCTAGGTAGTACAATACACGGACTTCACTCCCATTTCCCCCCCTTGTACAATCACTGCCTGGGCATTATGTCTTCACCTGAGGACCAACCAACCCTGTGCACCCTTTCACAGCTGCACTCAGTTGCACAGCCTGCACCCCTTGATCATTATCCCATAACTGTTTGTCACAGCTGCTCCCACATAGCCCTTTTATCTCGTAACTCAAAATAAGATTCCTGTATGTCTTTGTGTCTGTCTCTCTTTGTATATGAGTGACCCCATGCTTTCCCAGCCAGTCATGATTAACTTCATCCTTCCCTACCTGTCAGTGAATAACACCGTCCTTCCCTGCCCAGATGTGACTGACCTTGTCCTCCCTTACCCAACCATGATTTTTACTCATCCTTTTCCTAACCCGGTCTCAATTCACCCCTCACTGGTTTTTGATCAGGTATGGGTTCAGAGTTTAGACACAGAGAGAATGCTGTTGGCATGCTGACTTTGTTGTCTTTGCCATGTTTTCATTTATCCCACCATACACAGTGATATATCATTGCTTGCTTATAAGGATTTGACAATCCCTTTTAAAGTATGACTTTAAGTAGGATTTTTTTTTTTCATTGGTTGCATAATTTAACAGTTTCAGTGTTTTGCTTTCTGTGAGCTATTTTTGTGAGCACCATGTTATACTAAAAACCCAAGATTATTACATCATTGTACACAGATCGAAGTGCACTTGCTTGTTTCTCTTGTAAAGCAACAAAGTGCTGTGCTTAGTAACAGAACAGAAAGCAAGAATTTAGGTGAACCCTGTAATTAATATAGTGGCAAGTCAGACAGAGGATGACGTCAGCTGTACAGCTGTCGCTGAGGCCTTGGCCATTTTATGGCAAAGCCTTCAGTTCTAGCATCCATTTTTCAAAAGGTTTACAAGAGAATTATTAATCATATAGTTTGGCCTTGTTTTAATCTTTGCATTATGTGGCTGCCTCTTCTTTAGAGCTAAAAAATAATAATAATAATGGAACCCAAGAGTTGGTTCAAAACACTGCAAAGCTGAATTGGCCACTTCTTGTTTACAGGCTCTGTGATGACTCATTGCTTCTCCACAGGTTGATGCAGTGGTTCATTTGTTTGAGTAAGCAAAATCAGTCATGTTAGAGTTAATGAAAAGACAGACCCATGTGGTCCTGCTAGCTAAGAAAGGATATTGCACCAACAAATAATCAGTAGTATAGGGTCCATACTGTTCATGGCTACAGCTGTGGCTATGCTTCTTTTTCTGTGGTTCAGCAGTCCCAGCTTTTCTCTTTAATAGGATGGGAGTGGTGTCTCCTGGTGGTATAGCAACATAAATGAGTTTGTACGCCTTTTTTCAGAGACATGAAGCAGTAGGATAGAACGAGAGCCTCAAAACCAGACATTTATAGTATAACCTTGGAGCACCTGACAGTGTCAGAGTTATTCATATTCAGCGTGATCGGTCTTTGTTTTGCTGAAGTTTGGATTCATGCCAACCATGTCTCCAGTTTCAGCTCCAGAAAAGCATAACATCCATAAGAGAGAGCACATTGGAATCCACGGGTCACTCATCCAGACACAAATGAGTGGCAGTTTTTACTCCATTAGAGGGGACATCATGAAATGATCGAGTTTAAAAGCTGTTTTGGACAAAAGCAAACTTTGACAATATCTCGACTTATTGAGTCTGCACCATGACACAACATCTAACTGTACCTGTATGTTACTGGAGCTGGGAGTTTCAAAGCTTTACAGTCAAATCTTTTTTCCTAAGTATTACTTGCATAGTTGATAGACTTATGTTCATGTAATACAGAGTAATTTTTAATCTTGACACAAGGCTCAGTCAAAATGACACCTACACTTAAGGGAAGCAGGTGGGCCACTCAAGTAGATAATCTGTAATTTTTCTGTCTCATTGTGTGGCACAAAAGTAGGGTACACAATGCCAACTACGTGTGTGTGACTTTACACCACTGTCACTTTTTCCTCATTGTGTCTTCTCCATCACACAGTCAGGTCCTCCCTCAGATCAACAGACTAGTGTACCACTGGCTCACTGAGAAATCTGATTAATCGATTTTTGGCCTCACAGTGAGGCTATTTTATAGTTTGCACATGACTACATGTTTTGGGATTATATTGAACAAAGGGTTTATTAGTATAAAGTACTACATATAACTTAATAAAGAGCCTTTTTGAGCATAAGGAAGTACAGGAAAAAGAGCTTGGCTTATGTTGCTGGCCTTGGTTCATGGTTAGTTTATGCTGAAAGTTTATGTGGATGCTGAGTGATCCATCTCAGATATGACAGCCTGGCAGAAAGACCTGAGCTGAGCTTTCGAGGCTCTGCAACAAAGAGGCGGCTCATCTTTCCTTGAAGGATCACTTTGTAATCGTATTCTAATGCCACAGGTTCTGGTGTCTGTGGAGAAAAATCCCCTGCTGAGGTGCACAAGGAGGGAAAAAAAAAAAGCTTTGACTATTCTTGCTTTGTTGCAGATGTTACACATCCTATATTGTGTAAGATGCCCAGCTACTATCAGAAACCTAGAATAGAACCACTGCAGAAACTTAATGAGCACTTAACAATTGATATTTGATTTGGGCACAAGGTCAAAGATACTTTTCTCTTCTTCTCTTCGCTTTACTCTTCTTTTAATATCACCCAAAAATATGCAACAGATCATTTTTAAGTCAGAATTTAGAATTTTGTAGTTTTAGTACAAAAAATGTCTTTGCTTAAAGGTTTTTGGTTTTTAAGTATTTATTTGCAGCATTTCAGTCCCCAGTGTGTGTGTTTTCCCCTTTACATCACTGTTGCTGTGACAGCATGCAAAACGTCATCCTCCAATCGCTCTTATCATAACAGTCAACATGAATTATGCTGGTTTTAATTTTCCTTTCTCTTTTCTTCTTTCTCCATTCAAATCTTTTGCTTTCTTTGTTTTGTTTTTTTCTTCTCATTTTTCTGTGATTTCACTCTGCGCCACTTTTCCCATCTCTGTTTTATTCACTTTCTCTCACACTATTTCTGCGCTTCCACCACCTTTGCCTCCCTCCAGTCTCTATCAGCCTCCCAGGCGCAGAACCTCAGCTGTGTGGAATCCCTGTGCTGCTACCAACATGGGCAGAGCGGCTGTTCCCGCCTGGCCCGCCTCCTGGAGCAAATGACCGGACACTGCAAGGCCAGCGCCAACAATTGTCACACATCCAGCCGCAGCAACAGGTGGGGAAGACGACGACATCAAGAAAGCGTGATTTTGAATCCCAATGACCCCTCAGCAACTCTTGGTGTCAAAAATTTGGGCTATAGTCCCAACTTGTTATAGCCCATAATGTGACCGTGGCTCTACTGTAAGTCTTGTTCAGATTTGTAGTACTTTGAATGTGTAGTGGTGGGGAAGCTGGGATCCAGGTGTTCCTAGAGGCTGGTTTTAGGCTGAATCTTAGCAGGACTTTGGGACAGCAGCCAAAGAAGGAGTTAGAGGCTGAACATATGTGGATCAAGCCATCATGGACTGTACTACTGAATTTCTCATTTCCATCAGAGTCCATGTTGGGAGAGTCTGGAGTCTGAACATTTTGATTAACCAGACAGAAAGGTGTGCTTAACCTCATATCCACAGAAATGCATCAGTACACCTTAGAACCAAAACCACAGAGAGATTCTGATGGCTGTGCTGTCTACAAAGCATGCAGGTGTGAATGGTTGGCAGTCTAACGGAGAATTTGGGTTGCAGTATTTTTATTAGGGTCTTTCCAGCGCTCTGTGCCTGAGATATACAGGCACTGAACGGGTCTTATGTCTTGTGTACCCCATACTTAAGGGTGTGTCTGTCTATTAATCCACATGTCTGTGTCTTAACCACATGCTATGATCTGCTCTGTCTTGTCTGTCTCCTTTTCTATAATACTCTCTGAAAATCAAATGGGAGTGAGTCTGATGTGTCAAGGAATTTTGTAATGCACTTTAACAAATGGCCCAAACACTACATTAAAGTTGAGTTGTTAGCCTTAGGTCTTGTATTCTCCAATAGGTCCTGTTTTTTCATTGGGAAGCTTCTCCACATGGGATGAGACCAGACAATGGTTAACTTTTCCACATCATAATGTGGATTTACACGTTTCTGTGATTGATGAGCTGTCAAAAAGATTGAAGTGGGAAGTTGTAGCAAAGACAGTGAGCAGTAACTGCAATATGAGGCCTTTGCTGCAGCGCGAGAATGAAATATGTCAGTTTACTGCAGAAATTGAGCGTTTATGCAGATTTCTTCAAAGCTGCAGTTCCACTTTGTGACAAAAGGATGTTGAAACTTTAACAGTTTGATTCTGTCACAGTTTTTTTTGTTTGTTTGTTTGTTTGTTTTTTTTGGTGCAGCTTTAAGAATGGTAAGCGGACTTCAGTTTATTGGTCTGCCCAATCTTCAGTTTCACTTCTGTTGTGTCTTTTCACATGAACCCCAGTGAGTCTGGGGTCATTGATTTATTGACCCAATCAGCCTTCTCTGCTGAGCAATCATTACTTCTTAAAACAGTTTGGGACCCTCAGTATTGATTGCATCGAGTTAGATGGTGTGAGCACGCATGTTTGTTTGTTCATAACTGTGTGTGTAAAGGTCATGACAGCATGCAGGGCAAATAAGGGGATTCCATGATCTCCCTGTAGCCCCTCTGTAGACTAATACATGACAGTCAGATCTAAAAAAAAAAGTTTTGTTTTTGAGCACTGTCATAGTAAAGACATGAAATTGTGCCTGCCTGAAGTTACATCCCTCAATCAGTGACCCCGGGTTGGGCATCAAATGATCACGTTAAACTTTGATTCAGCCAGTGAGATCATAAATTGGGTCCTGCGCTTTAATATTTATACCCTTCATTATTTCCTGAGCTGTGCGGGTGAGTTATCTACCATGAAATGTTCTATCTGAGCTGATGTCAGGGTCATTTCACTGTAGCCCTTTTGCTTCAGGGAGAAATTTCCACTAAATGCATGATTCAATTTAGATGAATTTCTTCCTGTGGGAATGATTGATTTTGTTTTCCGACCTTGGCACAAACCAATCAGTTGGATTCTTCCAAGTAAGGACACAGCAGCCAGTTTGTTCTCGCCAAAGAATAAACAATGAACATCTAGAAAATGCTTTGCCTAGCTGTGCTTTATACTGTAAATAGAAAAAACAAAGTCAAGTACAGACTTGTAGCTGATTCTGCAGGTTTATTTTCCTCCCTCCTCTTTTTGTGTCTCTATTCTCTCCTCGCCCCACCCTCCGCTTACCAGTGTTCCTCCTCCTCCCTCTTCTTCACCTTTTTAGGTGTGAGGGCATACAGCAGGAAACTACAAAGAACGCTTAAATAAGTAGTGAGACTCAGCTAATATTTGGCCTTAATGCTAGGATACTGCCTTAGAGGAAAGGGAATATATCCACCCATTCCTTTATTCTATGCTTAATGACTGGAAGGGACATATAGCAAGCATATGTACTACATATATAATACATGAAGCATTTATCTTATATTTATTGGAAGCCCAGTTATAGTTGGCTGCTTTACTTGGCCTGTTGTTGCAGTGTTTGGAGGTTGGCCACAGTTAAATATTGAGCCGTGGTGACAAAGCAGAAACAGGATGCTGGAATAAGAGATTTTTTTTATTTTATTTTATTTTTTTATGATAAACAAGATAGATGCCCGTGTGTTCCTGTCACAGCCTGGCAGTGGTCTCCATCCAAATGTCAATCAAATTTTTCTGAGACTTGTGAAAAAAGGAAATACAGATCAGTAACGCTGGCATTCACAGAAATACTTTTTAAGCAGAAGAAGACTTTTATTCAGTTGAAATTTAAGCCACGAGCGTGATGGTAATTGATAGGATGCACATCTTGTGTGACTATTTCCTTAATAAACTTTACATTTTTCAGCCTAATTTGCTGCATCCTGGAAACCTTCATTAATACTTGAGACATTTGTTTGCTTTTTTTTCGAACTGAACACATTACAACTTGATTAAACCACTTGGATGTAGATTCAGCTGCTGTCGTGCTCCTACTCCTCTTCTCCTAGAACAAGGGGACCAAAAAGAAACCAGAGAGGCTGAAGGAAAGTGTAGTCTCAGAGAGTCTTTTTCTAATGGATCCTGAAGCCTTATTGTACTTCTGAGAAGAGGCCAACGTTGAGAGTGTGCTTGTTTTAAAACCAGTAGTGTTCCAGTTGGGTGGAGTTATCGTCTCTACAGGTTTAAATTACAGGAACTACTAAGAAGCTACAAAACAAGAATGCCCAGATTGTGTCTTGTTGCATGGGGGCTGCTGTTGCCTTTGGTATTTTGTAAAAAATGTAAACATGTATGTATCTGTGCCCCCCCCAGCACTTGTCTTTTTTTTCTGTCCTCACTGTCTTTGTCCTTCCGTGTCTGAAATCTGCATAATGTTGTTCGACCTTCCAGATTAATTATTCATGTACTGTTAACGTCCCCTGTGAGCTGTGTCTTGTCAGAAGTCTGCTTGTAATTTTCTCTTCTTGGGTTCACGTTGCCACCGGCTTATCCCAAAAAAACAGTTTTGGGTGCTAACGTGCTCATAGTTCATCGTAACCTGGGGAGCAAAGATGGTTTTTTAGCACTGAGATGTTTCACTTTGACCCCCAGCCCTGGTAGACAGCTGAGCCAGTGATGCAGCATGTGAGAGCGCCTCCAGTCAAACCTCCATTTGAGTCATGAGTCTATTTAAAGTCACTGGGTGGCCCCTGTTTTTTTTTTTTTTTTTCTTTTCTCCGTTTACCCGGTCTTGAAATGGTTGCCTTCATTTTGGTGTTAAATTA
>VUQS01002822.1:1203-25442 GCA_015108495.1 Heterochromis multidens
TTTTCTTTCTCTTTGTAAATTGGAGGAAAAATAAGCTGAAAAATGAAGCTGCAGTTCCTCTGATGTCCAGCAGAGGCAGCAGTGAGTCAGCCCCACAGACTCCCATGTTAAAATAAACATGTTTACAGCCTGATACAGAAACTGTTTTGGTCTCTAGAGATAATTTCCTCCTTCATAACACCTTTTTAACTTGGATTAAGGCTTAAAGTTTGCATTATTAGGGGCGTGGCCTCTTTGACTGACAGGTGGATGGTGACACAGGCAGCTGTAGCTGCTAGCTGTCTGCTTGGCTTCACCTCAGCTAACTGGAGTCCCTGAACTGGACCTCTGGACCGTGTTTGTGGAGCATTTTAGGTACATTTTTAATGCAACTATCTGACCAATAATATGGCTGCTGATTTTATGAGGATGTTACTGAGCACTAATTAGCAGGTATGTGCATCTGCGTGATGCTCTCATGCAGTCTGTGGATGCAGCTTGCTCCATGCATGGTCACTTCTGGCTGCACCCACTGAAGATAGATCCAGGGGTAAGGCCAAAATTACATCCAGCCTGGGAGGAAATAAAGGAGTCTGTTTTAGGAGGTGGAGGTGATAGCATGAGGCAAATGACTGAAACTGCGGTTTGTGTCCCCTGTGGGATCATTTTTTTTTCATTATGTTTCTACTTAATTCTATTTTCAGTCACTGTTTAGTTTCTTGTTGTTTGAGGCACCAAACTTCTTGGTTTAGGAAGAGATTCTGGTTCTGGTTAAAGCAGATGAAGCTCAAAAAGTTGAATCTGTTCATCTGGACGTAGCGTTTTTTTAGTGGGAGAGATTGAGCATGCATCAAGAGACAGACGAAGCTCAGTTTTACCTTTTCCTCCATCTCCCATTATTACAGCCTTGACTGTAATAATGCTACATTTCTATGTAGCTGTGACACATTAAGCTGTAAGACTGAGCTGAATTCATGCAAACACACTCAGGTCTCATGTGTTTCCCTCCTGTAGGGCCATGCTTCACACTGTAGGTACACGCATGTAGAGAGATCATTGTCAGAAAGACCATCTATTGTGAAAAACACACGGATCTGCGCGGCTCTATACGCACTGTGCAACCTTCACACAATACAGAGAGAATTAGTGAGGCTGTGTTTTTCTATTGATCTCACTGCAATGCCTGAGCCGTCTCCTTGCCTCTCTGCTCTCGATTCAGCTGCAGTAGCATGGCCGCGTGTTAGTGCTGCACAGATTGGCCTTGGCGTGCTTCAGCCTACTGTATGCACGCAGATAAACCCATACGCGCACACACGACAGGGCGCGCAGACTCTCTCTTTGTCACAGAATGGGGTACATTATCGCATGAGGTTTCCTGTCAGGCGAGGGGTTGGAGGACGAGGCTGGCTGGTGTGTGTGTGCGTGACTGGCGGGCCACACCTGTCAGCAGCGCTCCATAGGCTGGCTGCTGATGCTATCTGACAGCCCGGCCGCCATGAGGATGTGTGTGTGTGTTTTTGTGTGTGCCGTGACCGTTTGGATGAGTCACTGTTGTGCCTCTGCTGCTATGTTCCCCAGAGGACCCTCTAGTGTCTGACTGGTGGTTTCAGTGTGTGTGTGTGTGTGTGTGTGTGTGTGTGTGTGTGTGTGTGTGTGTGTGGTTTTTCTCTGGCTGTGTGTTTAGAGCTTATTAACAGCTGGCCTCTTACTCACACAGTAAACAATCACCATCAAAAATTTTCGCGATCTAGTCTCTAGTAGTGCCTCGAATCTGCAACGTGCTGAAACTCTCACACTCTCCATCTGCTGTGCGCTCGACTCTGCAACACAGCAATCTGCTTTAATTCATGATTTACATTAAAGAACAACACGTATGATGCAGCGCCTCATTGTGATGCAAACTGTGTTGCTTTAAACTTTCAGCCCACTTCCCCTCGCACCCAGCTGAGGACCGCTTTCTGGATGCGACTCTCAGACACCATTCTTCAATCATGGCCGCTTGCTACAGACCCAGCATTATGAAGCAGCTGTACCCTCCAGTGCCTCTCAGCAGCACATGCATTTGGCTGAAATATTCAGCCCAGCTCCCAGCGTTACCTTGCATGTATAATTACCGGATATGCTGCCTGCCGCTGATAACTCTCCCAAACAATGTTTGAAGGGGGAAGGCGGCGATGAATTCCCAATGAAGTGTGAAAAAGACTGATTAAAATTGCCGTGGTCAAAAGCCAGTGCACCAGTGTGTTCTGCTCTCACGGACCAGGGGAGATGAGGAGACAGGCTCTGCAGTGGAGATTGCTAGCTCTCTTTTTTTCCTATACTGTGCCTTGGACTGATTTTGGGTTCTATTTTTGTCCACAGCAGAAAGTGAATTGGAATATATTTGGTGCAATTCTTAAAGATACAACAGCAAAGCACATTTAGAGGTTCACCTGAGCCTGATTACTAATAATACCAGAAAGGTAACAAAGTAATGTCAATCATTTACTGCCTGTCTCCTCCTTGTCTGCTCAAAATGACATTCCCATACAGCTAAACTGCATCCTCAGGGAGCATATTTTCTTGTGGATTACATTTATTTGTGATGGTTGTAATCAATATATCACTGTAATAAATTTTACTGCAATTGACTTTCAAATCTGTCAGTCTTAAAATGCTTCTAGAGTCGGACAGAATCACATAAATGACAAATGCTTTCACTGGAAAATCGTCTTCTATTTGCAGATGCTGGCACTCTGGCTCAGTTTGATCTCACTGACAAGAATTAAGGTACCACTGTGTTGACACTCAGGCACAGACTCACCAGTAAAAATAGAAGCTATGCCCAAACCAAGCCAAAACCTCCAGAGCTGAAAAATTAAGATAAAACCAAAGACCAAAACCTGCAGTTTCTCTAATGTCCACTATATGCTCCAAAAGTGAGTCAGATTTAGGTACCATAAACTATTCTGTTAGGTTTAGGTAGTGAAAATGACTCAGGTTTAGGTACTTAAAACTACTTGGTTAGGTTTAGGTACCAGAAACTACTCGGTTGGGTTTAGGTAGTGAAAACTATTTGGTTATATTTAGGTACCGGAAACACTTCGATTAGGTTTAGGTACTTAAAACCAGTCGGTTAGGCTTATGTGCCGGAAACTACTCGGTTAGTTTTAGTTAGTGAAAACTACTCGGTTAGTTTTAGTTACTGAAAACTACTTGGTTAGGTTTAGGTACTTAAAAATACTTTGTTAGGTTTAGGTACTAAGAGGTCAGTTAGATTTATGTACTGAAAACTAGGCTAAGTTTAGGTACTAGGAACTACTTTTAGGTTAGGTCTTCACGATAGTAATCCTTAACACTTACTGACTTTTCTCTCTGATGTCCTAACCCGGTGCGTCAGGAGCCAAAGGACACCTTGTGCGTAAATGAACCACGTCAGTGGCTTTGCCACTAATTGATGCCCCAGGGATGAGGACAGGCTGGTTTAGGTGTATGCAGATGTCATTTTAGGAGACTTGTTGTCCTCTGACTCTTCATGAAAGTGTTAGCCTGTATACAAAGAATATCTGTCTTTAGGCTCCTCTTTCTGTTTGATTTCATGTCTTTATGTGTTTTTGCATAAAGCTGTGTGGGCGAGCTCACCTCCTGTTGGAAGCTTGATGATGCATGTATATACTGTACATGTAAAATATATATAGGTGTGTGTGTGTACCTGTGTGTGGCTGTGCAGCAGCTCCCAGGCGTTTGCAGAGGCTGAGGGAGGGAGGGGTTGGAGGCGTGTGGGCGTTGAGCTCTGGGCACCTAATTACAGCTCGGCCGGCTAACGCAGGCCGCCCGCCCGCCCGCTTCTCCCTCAGCCCCCATGTTTGGGTGGCAGAGCCGGATGATGCGCTCCCCTCGTCTCCGAAGCTTCGCTCTCAGGAGGACGCCACCTTAGCACAAAGCACGGCTGTGTCTGATTAGCTGGCTTAAATGAGATCCCTAGCTAGCTGACGACGTTGTCAGTCTCTTTGTTGACAGTTGTGAGACTGCCACCCGGCATGTTTAGCTTGTTAGCCTGATCAGGAGGCTCCTTTCCATCATGTCTAACAAACACTGGAATTAGAAATCTGCAGGGAGCTCATTTAGGCTACTCCAGTACAGAGACTAGTTAGCTAGCTAGCTAGCCACATGCCTGGAGGCTAACAAGCCCTGACTAACACAGAGAGGGCCATTTTTTATTTTTTATTTTCTCATGTATAGCTCAGTAATTGGTGGTTATTAGTGAGCTTGCTGGAAGAGGAGCTCTGCAGCAGGTTAACCCTTTCATCCCCAAAAGGACGGCCGTTGTCTTTCATCTCATTTCAGAGGATTGAAAGGCAGCGAGAGCAGAGAGAGAGATGGATGCCTATAGTGGGGGTTGGTTATTATTATTTTCTGCCAACAGCAGATGCCAGGCGCAGCGGTTTCAACCGGGCACACTTTAAAACACAACACAGCTGCCGTCTCTGCATCTGGGCACCGGATCGAAGGAGGAGGGAGGAGAGGAGCGAGGAAAAAATAATAAGAAAAGGAGTGAGCGCAGGAGACAGGCTGTGGAGGGAGAAACAGAAGGAGGAGAGAGAGGAAGAAACAAAGGCTGACACAGATAACATCTATCAGTGCTGCAGAAACATGGGCCGGGTTTACCCACAGCACCCTCCCGCCTCATCCCCACTTTCCCCTCCAAAAGCCGGGAACCACTAACTGGGCCAATCCACAACAGGGATTAGCTATCTCGCTGCAGAGGCATTTAAATGTGCTTCATGTGGGAGTGACTGTAAACACAAACGGCGAGGTGTCAGAGAGGAGAGAGAACAGGAAGAAAGGAAATGCACGCTTTTACTCTACTGTTTTTACTTTATTTATAACACACAGGAGACAAAGAGAATGCAGTATAGTGGAATCACATTCAGAATATTTCAGATTTAATGCAGTGAAATGCTCTCATGAAAAGACACAGAGAAAGAAGATTAAATGCAGGAAAAATTCAGGATGGATGGGATGTGTAAAGCATGTTGTTGACCCTGCAGTGAATGAATATAATGTATGTGGCTCTGGTTGTGCAGGAGGAGATGCAGTGCTCATTTGAAGCCGCCCGTGGAGCTGTGTGAGATATAAAACAGAGGTACATTTAAATTTCCTTCCCCTGCTCTCCCCACCTGTGGACAGAGGTGTGGGGCAAAAGTCACACCACAGAAAGGGGAATTACACACGATTATTATTTTACAATGATTTCAAAGACCCCTGCACCACAGCATGCTTGTTTCTCTCCTCGCCTCCCTCTCCCCTCTTCTTTTGTTCTACCTCTATTAGAGTCGTCCTTGACTGCCGAGCGAGCGTGCGGTGCAGCCTTTGGTTGAGAGGAGCCAGTCAAACACTCTCTCGCTCTCCTGTTGAGACAAGAATAGGAGAGGACATGGGGGAGCGAGACACAGAAAGGATAGCGAGAAAAGACAGGACAGCCTTTTCTGTGTTTTTTTTTCTTCTTTTTTTTTTAAATACAGAGCTGTGAATGAGAGCGTGGAGGACTATTAGCAGGAAGTTGGCCTGATGAGTAAGCGTCTGAAGACAGAGGAGCGCTCCGGGCGTCTTGTTTGGAAAGACAGTGAATGAAAAGTCGTCGTCTGCCAAGAAAGAAACCCTCACAAATTGTGGTGCATCATTCACTGAGATTTACAGTCAAAAACAGGAGCAGGAAGGTGCTCGTCGTTCTGTGAATATGAGATTAAAGCAGGAAAAGACTGAGCCGAGCACAAAGAGCCTGCTCTTTTAATATTTAATCCCACTGTACCCAAACTGGCGGCACTTCTTCTAGAGGGCGCTCTGAAAGGAGCTAAACAGCTAAAACAAGTATTTACACCTGCTTCTAAGATAAAGACACCCCTTTTTTCATTTTTTTGCAAAATATCATATAAGTTATATGTCTGAACTGAAATAAAACAGCACTAATGATAGATAACAATAGTTTCATCATATGCAAATCCATTCTGCAAGCTGCTTTGCAACCCAGTGTCTTGGTGCTGTTCTCCAAACAGACCTCAATATAATTATTGAATTTTTTGGTCCTCGTTGCTGCCTGATGCGTACCTGAAACTCGATTTGGTCGTGTGTGAAAAGAGCTCCTTCCTCCTTAAAAGTCCAAAATTACTCACAAAAGTGCATCGAAGCAATTTATGGCAGATTCTATGATCAAAATAAAAATAAAATAAAATTCTGTTTTTGATTTTATCTGATACGAGTTTTTTTCTCAGTACAAAAAGTGTTTCTTGTTTTAAGGACATCCAACATGTGGCACCAATTAATTAATTTGATAGAAAGTTTTAGTAAAGAATGTCTATGAAGCTGATTTTGTGATCCATGAACAGAAAGTATTGGGTAAAACAAACAAACACATTTTGTGTAATTTTTCATTAAACTGTGAAAAATAATACACAATCTTTATTATTGTTGTCCTGTCCTGTAAAAATCCCACTAAACACATTTTTATCAGTGTTTATGTTTAAAGATATACAACAATTAACAGCTTTAACTGAAGAATTCCTTTATGAATTTCAGTTTACAGCAGCAGCAGAAATCGACTTTAACAGCCAAAGAAGAAATATGAATGTCATATCAATGTGAACAATAGATACAGACGCCAGGTAACAACAGCTCAGTAAATTTAATCCAACAGCAGCAAGAAAATGATTCATTTAAATCTGGAGCGGCGACAGGACGTCAGGGCAGTACGGATCATGTACTGTTTTTATCGTTTTCTGATAAAATGTTTTCCAATATCACTAAATTCACTGATTAGTATCCACCACCATCATGTGGTCCTCTACTTTTTTATCCAAGTACACATGATCCATAATAACCGGCTTGTGCAGGTCCGACATGTCTGCAGATTGTCGCTTCTTCCGCGATCAGGGTCGTGACCTCTGGTTTGC
Source organism: Heterochromis multidens (assembly GCA_015108495.1). Taxonomy (NCBI): domain Eukaryota; kingdom Metazoa; phylum Chordata; class Actinopteri; order Cichliformes; family Cichlidae; genus Heterochromis; species Heterochromis multidens. The sequence goes on from VUQS01002822.1 coordinate 8,112, forward strand.
TTTCAGAGCCGATGGTTTGCCACCGAGCAGGACAGTGTCTGACATTTCCTGTCTTTCATGTTTCTTAAAGTGAGTTTGGCTCTCTATCCGAGGACGATTAAACTCCTTGTGGGAGAAAATTTGGTTTTAGTCATCGCTTATAACCAGCAGCATTTGCTGGTGACTAAATGCATCAGGAGAGAAGTATAATAATGAAACAACAGCTGGAGTGCTGCCAGTTTACATTATCCAACCATGGCGGCCTTGGTAGATGAAAACATTTTGGATTTTGTAAAACAATGACAATATTTTGTGTGTTCCTGCTTTAACCAGCAATAAAAACAATATCTAGCAAGAAAACTAGTGGGCTGAGAATTTAAAAGAGAATTTGACCAAATCCGGTCCTTCGAATTTTCTGCAGAGTGACATCTCTCTTAGGAGAAGATCAGCTTAAAGTGGTGTCACCTCATGGTGGAAGCCTCCCAGGTGGATGAATGGTTTCTAGATTTGGTGGAGTTCTTGAGGATTATTTTGAACCTCACTGAGCCCGATCAGCAACCCAACAGATGATTCGCCTTCAGATTGACTGCCAGTCGTTTAGGATCTCATTTCTGCTTTTGATGTTTTAGATCCTATTTTTGCAGAATTATATGATTGGCCGTTATAGAGAGGCGTCAGGGTTCATGTTTGCCTTTTTACCTCGACGCAGACAGCCGTACAGCGAGACAGACAGCAGACAGATGGAGAGGCAGACAGGTAAACAGGCAGATAGACGAGCAGGCAAACAAACAGAGACACAAACAGATGACGAATAGACGGGCAGATAGTCGGGCAGATTGGCAGAGCGGCTGACAGCCTGGCCGCTTTCCGCTGTGGAGGTATTGGCTGGAGAGAGAAGCTGGCAGGCAGACAGGCAGATGGACAGGCAGGCAGACAGGAGGACTGGAGGAATAATAGAAAGACCGGCTGGAAGAGAGACAGACAGAAAGGCGGGCGGAGAGGTTGCCAGACAGACATGCACCGTTGGTAGCAGGACAGGCAGTTGGCGTAGGAAGGAGACACGGGGACAGCGAGTGCCTCTGGCAGAGAGGCAGAGCAAGATAGAAGGAGACAGAAATAGAGGAGAGAGAGGGAGAGGGATGAGGTCAGTGCACGGCTGGCTGGCTGACTGTTGATCTGTGGCACTGGGCTGGCAGAAGAGGCTCCTCAGGGAGAGAGCAGCTCCACACAGCCTCCGTCTACACCAACCCCCGCCTCCTCGAGCCCTTCATCCCTTCAACCTCCAGCCGGGATGGAAAGACAAGCCTGTGAGGGGAGAGACTTTTAGCAAACAGTGGCACAAAGAGGTGAAAGAAGGCACAAAATAAGGAGTCTGAGTGACAAATGCCACCCTGTAAAGGTTGGAAAACAGAAAGCTGTGAATTAGGTGCAGGGATACGGGAACACGGCCTCTCCATTGGTTGGGTGTTAAATGTTTTAGTTATGTCACACGATGCTGCTATTTTCACCCCCTTGACACATTTAGATCACGCCACGTGAATGCATCGTTAAGGACGTGCTATTTCTGGATGCCGATTTACCCCCAAGATCAGAAGGCGACACAATGATGCAGGGAGGATCTTTTTTTTTTTTTGTAGGCCAAACCAGAAGTTAGCATTACAATGCTTCTCCTGACAAAAAGACAGAGGGTGTTTTCCAGGATTTTAATTGTTGAAGCATAAATGTAAGCGCCCTCATATGCGACAGGTAAAAGCTTAGAACATTGCAGATGACGAGAAGATAGCAAGCATGTTGCTCTAAGACTCTGATAGTTTGGTTGTTCCTGGTTCCTGGTTTCCCATCATGAGGTCTTTTTTTGTTGAGTTTTGCATGTTCTCCCTGTGCCTGTACAGGCTCCTTCCACAGTCTAAAGACATGCATGTCAGGTTAATTAGTGATTCTAAATTTACTGGGTAAAAAGAAGTTAAAAAAAAAAAAAAAGAGAAGGAAAACTACCTGATTTAAGTTTGTCTGATCTCCACTTCAGGATCATCTTCTCGTGTATCTCTGGACTGTCTTGTTCTGTCCTCTTGTACTTGTGCTTCTGCAAAGTGTGCTGGATCTCCTCCAGCGTGTCAAAGTCATGATTGTTCAATTTCATTTTTATTTTGGGGAAGTTGCAGAGAGGTGAATCTGGTGAGTGAAGCAGGCAGGCAGCGAGCAAAGACTGTGTTGGTGTAGCCAAAAAACTCAAACTGCATTTTCAATGAGCTCCGAGCCTACACGAGATGGCATGCACCACAGTTATACGTTCTCCCTCAGACGCCTCAGGATGTTACAGTAGAACTCTGCATATATTCTATCTGATATGCTCTTGTGCTGGAAGAGGAATTCACAGTGCAGAACTCTGTGAATGTGGAAAAAAGCAACAAGCATCCTCCTGGTCTCCATCACCTGATGCACTGTCTACAGGTTTGGACATTTTGGACGGTTTTGCTGAAACCTGCTCAGTCATAGCTGCAGACCCAGCTCTCATCACCAATGATGACCTACCACATGAAATCGGGTTTATTTTGAAAGATAAGCTGATGTTTGAGTGGTGAAATCACAGAGTGCTGCCTTGCAAGCTGCTTTGCAACCCACCTCAGCTCCTCCTTTCCATGCTCTTTGTGCTGTTTCTGATTTAATTGGTGCCATTAGTCTTTTGACATTTATGCCTGCTGTGTTCTGTGGTGCTGCTTTCCCTACATCCAAGATCTCAGAGCAGAGAAATTACTGCAAAAGGAATAACTATCATATTATAATTAAAGTCACTGAAGCTCTCGTCTAAACTTAGGTCCCTCGGTCTGTCACATTTACGTTTATATATCATATCCTTCTGTATATTTCAAGCATTGAACTGACAGTCTGAGCGTTCATGATCAGCAACAATAAACAAGTAGACCTTAACCAATAAAATGCAGCCGTCAAAGCCAAATGAAGCAAACATTTCTATTTCTGGGAGGATGGCAGTAGAACAGGTTTAATTTAGACTGTATAATATTTCCTGATCATCACATTTCCAGTGTTAAAAATGCTGAAGGAAACCTCTCTGTGGAGGCATCTTCAGGACGCAGACGAAACGTTAGAATCTCGAGGCCGTTTCAACTTTCCTCGTGTTTGGACAGCTGAATTATTGGATCAGCGTGTCGATACGTGATTCGAGGTGCTGAGGATGGGTTTTTTTATGGCTTTCTCTCGGCTACAGTTACACGAGGTTAATGTTACAGCCGTGCGTGGGAGTGTGAATGTGTGTGTGTGTTTTGCTGCAGGGCGCAAAGCTGCTCCAAATGTCCATCTGCCGAGTTCACAATCCACCTGAGCCCACTCACACATGTGCAGCCCTCCTCCTTCCCCATACTCACACACACTTGCACACACACATATGCAGAAATCCACCCCAGAACCTCAAACGCTCGCTGCATACCTGCACAGCCCGCCAGAGTCTTTTTCTAGTTGCAGCTCCATTCAGACGTGTCTTCGTTCTTAAAGCCATTTGCATAAAAACATCCCACCTTTTCTCAAGCTGTCACCTTGATGTCGCTGCAGTACGCAGTGTGATATCAACATAACAAGTTTTCTGACAAGGATCCAGAAATGCACATATACATATTTTACAACAGGTGTTAGGAGACATACGAGGGAAAGAAAAGAGGAGCCCAAACACACCAACGTATACACAGAGCCATTCATACACCGTCTCTCTGCGTTTGCACACACACACACAGTTCGTGTTTGCAGCTCATTGTTGTTTCAGATTGTATTTCAGTGTGGGCATGTGTGCCTGGCACACCGAGTGCCAAGCTGATAATTATTGAAACGAGCTCGATGTCACCGCTACAACTCTGGCAAGATCTCGAATCTGATTCATTTACAAGTGGCACATTAATCACCTGTTTCTTTTCTGAGATTCGGTATATGTTTTCCAGTGACACTCGTCGGGGATCAGTCGCAGGATTCCTGAGTCCAAATAAACGCTGCTTTATGGCTGCTGTGTTCACACCGAGCCTGCCAACATCAGCTCCACGGTGGCCAAACAGGTGCCTCACAGCTGAGGTTTTATAGGTCGGGAAATGTGCAGAGATTTGGAAGCCTATTTCCTCTTGATTTGAGGATTTTCTCTGAATGCTGGTGCAAACTTTGATGAAATAAGTTGTTAAATGTTATATTCTTTGATATGATTGCTTAAAGTGAGTTGTTTTGATGTTAGGAGCATGCACAGTTTCTCCACAGACTTCTTGACTCTTAAAAATTCTTAGAAAAGTCACAGATGTTGATAGCATGTTAATGACGACAATGTTGTATTCAGGCATCCCAGTATAGTGAGAGATTACAGTGTGAGTGAGCCAGCATGCTACAGGGTTTCTCCTCGCTCTGTGGGGGGGTGACCGTGCACGAAAGCAGCCGAACGCAACGTGTCTGTGTTTTTTCATCTGACAGAAATCTGTCGGCCTTTTCATGTTTATTTCTGAGCTTTTTGGTGAACAAAAATGTCTATTACACCTGAGTAAATAAAACTCCAATTAATATGGAGGATCCGAGCTGTCAAAATCAAGATAACAAAAGAATTTAAAAAATGTAATGCCATTAAATGCAAAACAAATATTTAAAAAGGCATGAATTAATGTAGAAACTGACATGAATCCATATTTCCGATGTAATTGTTTCCTTTTTATTTTATTGTTTATTAATTCCTTTATTTGTTCATTTCTGTCTTTTACATTTTAAATTATATTTCATAATGTATTCATTGTTACATTTATTTACTTTTTTCTGTCTTTTTTCCATTTTAATTTTCCACCTATTAATTTTCCCAAATTGAGCCACTTTTATTTGGTTTGAATTATTTTCAGCAGTGCTTTTCTTACTGTGACACATCATAATAAAAGATTTCTTTTGCTGTACGATAAAACAGACTACAGTTACTGTATTTTTAAGCATATATGCACAGTACATGCCAAATTTATTACCAGCATTGGCTTGTAGTGACAGTCGTTGTGTTAATGCATTTTTATTTTACTTCTGCAGAAAGTTTGAAAGTATAACATGACCAGAACGAGGTACACCGTAAGATTTCCTGCTGTTAAATGACAGTAAAGTTCTGGCAGCTACATTTGCTTAAAACTGTTATTTGACAGTGTACCTACTGTAATCTATAAAAACTGTTTGCAATTATTGTGCTTTACTGAATATAATCGCTACAATACAATGCAAACAAACAGCTGACACTTATATATTGTTTATTAATCAGCCATACCTTCGATTCATTTTCTTTACTTTCTTGAACTATGGCAAGATACCAGCTTTTTTGCAATCCCTCTACTTAATGCATCTAGCTGTCTATCAAACATGTATTTAACGAATGATTTCATGTAAAATCTCTGAAGACAAATGCTGGCTGAACACGATTAATCACTGCAGAATTCTGGATCATGGAGGCTAAACCTACAGATTTTTCTCAGTCACGCAAACATTTTAAACAAAATCATACATGCACGGTCACTTACTGAAATAATCATCACAGCTCTTAAAAATTAATGATTTCAACTTAATTATTTACATTCCTATGAGCTTTTTCACTCATCAGTGAAATGCTGTGTTTTAGTTTAAAGATGTACAGTAACTTACTGTTAATATATACTGTAGTTTCTCGAAGATATTTAAAACATTTAAATAGTCACAAAGAATAAATGTTACTGTTGGAAATGTCCCTACTTTTACAGCAGTTTGTTCCAGTGTAGAGAGGTGAGGGCATGCAGGTATATTTTACAGTAATTTACTGTTTACAGAGTTTACAGCTGGAGAAATGAATAACGGTATTTCTCGTATCTTACAGTTGTTGTAGATTACAGTAGGCACAGTGTAAAAAGAGCAGCTGCCAGTGCTTTACTGTAATTTAACAGTGAAATTTGACATAATTGGAGGCAGAGGTTCTACTAATAGGGAGTGCATCCAACTCAAGTAAATAAAAACAGGAAACAAATACAGTAACGGGAGTTACTCACAAATGATAGTGACTAATAAAAATGATTAAATCAGGGAAACTAAATCTCATTACATGGATGGCCTTTCTGTCTTTGTAGAATCTGTGCAGTGACGGGCTGGATCCTGCAGACAGGACTTCGGGTAGAGGGCTCAGCCTGCTGGCGTCCCCCTCAGAGGATGCTCTCTGGCTTTGGGGGAGCTGTTTTTTAAATTACCGTGTGATTCATTCAAATCGAAACAAATTCTGCCTCGTGTTACCCGACGCCTTCGAATCCCACACTGGAAATGCAGAGCTGATTTGAGCAGAGAGTGAGGGGACCATTTCTATCCCGTCCTATTAGGGGCTGCTATTTTTGGTGCCACAGGATACCCGGTGACTGTGTAGAGCCTTGTCAGTGACGAATGTGTTTGTGTGAGAAACAGGGGTGGGGTGCCTTCCCACAGGAGGATATGTATGTGTGTGTGTGTTTGAGATGGATGGAATTGGGGGGATATTCAGTGTTTTTCTATCTTGCCTGCAGCGCTGTGTGTGTGATGGCGAGAGAGGCAGATAGAGAGACGGCATGTGTGAACAGTGACGAGGTGTCCGCTCGCTCTTACTCTGGCTCTCTCCCCTGCGGTGATTCAGTGTGTGCATGCCCATTAGCTTGCCCGAGTGTGTGTATAGCTCTGAATATTTTGTGTGTGCTTCCATGCTTCGGTGCCTGTGCTGAGATACAGCACGCCTTACTGGGAGTACCTTTGTGTGGGAGTGTGTGCGCGCACGCGCTACGCCTGCTGTCATCCTGGGGTAAAGCCTCAGGACATATAGGGTCATGTGACAGACAGCCCTATCTATCTGCAGACTGCATCATTGGTATTCTGGGTAGACGCTGGCAGTCAGGCAGGGGGTGGGAGGGCAGAGGAAGGATGGAGAGAGGGTAGAAGATGGGAAGAGAGAGAAAAAAATAGAAGAGAACAATAGAGCTCGTCAGTGCATTGAGACCAGGGTGCAATCAAACACACACACATGTTAAATTACTCCACGTGTTTGTATACCTGCGATGCTGAGATGTCATCCTGCAGTCGCACTGTGTCCTTATCCATCAGTACCGGAGATCTGATACGAATAAGGAGAAGCACTCAATGTTGGAAAATGGCACACAAAAGAAGCTGTTTCATTAGCCGGGGCGAAGCTCTCCAGCACAGCATTGGTTTAGCATAGCTTAGGGTTAAACTCCCGTCTGATGTGATAAAAGACCGCTAACCTTCAAAGAACCCATTTCACTGCATGGATCCTGCAAACAGATTCTTCACATTGATCTTTGTGGCTGTGTAGTAAGGAAAGATCATATATACGTTCCCTGTAAATAAGTGTTCAGCCTCCACTGACAGATGGACACATGCAGGAGTATCAGCTCGCTCACCAAAGGCCTGGGATCTAATATCGTTCAGATCTGCTTATACTGAAATTTCTGAGCACAAGGTACAACTGCAGGTACGACTGCAGAGATAATCTTATTGATCAGTCTGGATGATTTTTATAGAAAATGTGACTTAAAAAAACAATTGCATCACATTTAACATTAAATTTAAAGCATGCACAAGACACAAGGTACAGGGTTAAAACTAAAACCTGCCATGCTCCAAATGTGGGCAGATTCTCCAACTGGCGAGTAAGGTTTGAAGGGTTATCCACCACACCGGCAGGTACAGAACAACTTTATTGATTGACCGAGGTGCTTTGGCTTGTGGCCTTCATTACACTTTATACTACAAGTATTGCTAGAGGTTTAACCTGTAAGTGGGTGAAGTTGTGCCTGAAACCTCTTCTCTGAATGTCAGTGGTCCTAAGTGGCTAGTCAGTCTCATTGTGATGGTGCAGGGACCAAAAAGAAGCTCTTCTTTCTCATTCTCATTTAGTCGGTTAATAGTAAACACTAATACCTTTAGGGTATTCAGATCAAAAGGCAGGTATATTTGTATGTCGTCAAGGTAGAAGTGGAAGCAGAAAGGTGCTTTTATGCAAGGATCATAAAATAATACTGTTTCGTCAGATGGGGCCAGTTGCCAAGTTAACGTTAAAAGTATTGCATATAGAGTAAGTAAAAGGGGATGTTATGTTTGCAGAAAATAGAGCTTAAAATAGGTCATAAAAGGGAACCTTGTAGTAAAACCAAAGCGTTCTCATCTCAAAACATTAAATAATGCAGTTCTGTCAGATGCCACCAACATGTAAACGTTATGCATGAGGTGTCCTTTGGTGATGTGCAGGTCTAAAAAGAAGCCCTTATTTATCTGTCATTTAGCTAAAGACACTTTTTGTCATCCAATATTTCACTTCCTGCAGGCAGCTCAAGATATTGTATTATAATATAATAATATATATATATATATATATAAAAAGCAGGTATATTTGAATGTCATCGGCATAGAAGTGGAAGGAGACATCTTGCTTGCAGAAAATGGAGCCTAAAATAGGTGCTAAATTGTAACCTTGAGATACAAATAACAGATTCTTATCCCAGGGAGTCAAATAATGCATTTCTGTCTGCACCGGTGGTTTGATGCATCAGCTGTGGCAATATAACGGTCCTGTTTAGGACACTGATGACACTGACACTGACTGGCAGTTGAGCCTGTAAAACACATCTAGTTTAGATTTTTGTGTTTAGCTTTTTTCCCCAATTGATGATTAGTTTTGTTTTCACTTGAATGAGGTTTAGGCACTGAAAACTGCTCGGTTAGGTCTACAGAAAGGTTGTGGTTTAGGGTAAAATATGCCCTTTCACAACAGTAACTCTGCACATTACATAAATGAAGAGTTGGAGTGACAGCCCCATCTCATCAATGCCATAACTTGATGTGTCATGCACCACCGCCAAAGGACACCCTTCTGCATAAATGAATAGGCTGACAAGTTTATGATAAAAAGCTCCAAATCTTACCAGAAAAGGATGTATTTCTGAAATCTGAAGCAAACCACTTTAGGGCTGTGTCGCTGAGGCCAATCTGATCCTAAAGAATGCAATATCACACACTTCGCTGGTGGATGTTTGTACCTACCAGTCTCTCTGGGCAGATGACTGCAAACTGATTATAAAGACTGAGAAATTGTAAGCATAAGATGTACATGGGACCTAACAGTGAACACATCAGATGGGAGCCCACAGACAGCTAAAGCCTGTTCCTTCTTCTTAAGTGGGTGTGGGGCTTGATTGCATTTCATCCAATTTGATATGGAGCCCAATAACAGCATGCATGTTGGCTGATTAAAAAGAAAGAAGGTAGCATAGAAATGCCAAAGAAATGCGGAAGGTATCCACAATCATGTCTAACCAAAGCTTGTTTTTAACTGTAAAATGTGTCACTCAGCAAGACTAACCTGATATAATGGGCCCTCATTAAAAAATGTTTGTGTTTATGCATGAATGGCTGGATCTGGCAACTTATCATTAAGTGTTTTTGGGAGGAATGATGTCAGTGTGATTTCTGGCTTGATGAGACAACAGCTTGGGCTTTTTGTCAATCAAAAATCTAAATTGGCTGCAGCAAATATAATCTGCTGATTAAGCTCCAGTCACACAGACCTTGGGACCAGTCAGTGACCCCCAAAAGCTCTGCAGAGTCAAATGCAAATTTTCATTTGTTGGGTGGTTGTGCAACCATTTGCTGAATGCTGGGTGAGAAATCAGCAACCTGACAGTGAATGTTTGTGAGTGGTCGGCGATGGGTCAACTGCAAGTAAGTAGTTGCTGAATGGTTGCTGATCATCCACAGCCGCTCACAGACTTGTCACGGACCACTCGCCAACTGGTAAGGAACTACTCGTTCCTCATCTTGCTGAAGAAGTTACTCTGTGTCTCCTTTATCTTACTCCCCCCTTTCCATTTGGATGAACTATGGGTGATTGCGACAACCTGAGCACGAGGAGGTTTTCCTGCAGCACCGTATACCTGATTGCAACAAATTTCACCTAGCAACCTCCAACAAACACTCCACCAACAGTCGACTAATGTAGATTTTCCCCTTGTGATCTGTGGTTTGAATCAAAGGGTCGCTGATGGGTCTATAGGCCTGTGTCTCTTGAGATTTCTTGTTATTCTAACCAGTGAAATGACAGTGAAAGGCTGAACCTTCGATTTTTAATGGTTTGTGATTATTTTCCATCTAATTGTCTTTCACATGTGTAAGAAACATGTTGTCGCTGCAGAACCCTGGGGATATCTGGGGAGAATCTCCACCTCTCCTTTGCGGCACTGCGAGTGTGAATCGTGTTGTTTTCTATAGGCAGAGGTGCCGCACAGCCTCCTGTTTTCCTGTGGCTATTTCAAGTCTCCCTCCTCGACCTTGGTGTTCTATAGCTGCTGGGGATGAGAGATGGTGTTAACACTTCTAAAGGCGTAAATCACCTCTCCCTCTCTCTCCCTCCATCACTGCTATGTTGTTCTCTCCACTTGCTATCTGTGCTGAGAGGTGATTGGAGTCTTCCCAGTCTGATAATAGGCTGCCTATACACACTCCCTCTCTCCTTTTTTTTTTTTACAGCGACAGAGAAGAAGAGAAAGAGAGGAGACTCATCAAGTAATTAAGGCCCTGGCTCTCCCTTGGAAATTAAAGGAATGGCCCTTTGCTCTCCTCTCTCTCTCTTTCTCTGCATCTCTCTCCCTCTCTTCTTCTTCCTGCTGGGCTGATTGCTGTCTGGCTTCTTTCCTCACCTGAGTATTTCACTCTCTCTCCCAGGCAGCCAACCCATATTGCATTGTGCTGGTGATTACCCCACTGTGGGTAATTGCGGCGGCTGTTCGCCCGATGTTATTTCCCCCACTCTGCGCCCTTACAGAGGAGGCACCTCCCCAGAGAAAGAGGATGGAGGAGTGCACTTTTAGCTGTGTGTGTGCATTTGTGTCTTTTTAGGAGGGGTGCAGCTAATAATGAGCACGCTGCATGTGTTATGTGCTGCTTTATTTTTTCCCAGACTGCTGGCGTAGACGCCGTGCAGCTCGGTGTGTGTGTTTGTGAAGCCCCGGCAGGTCATGCGCACGGTCAGTTCCATCTCTGGCGTCCTTGAAGAGAAAAGTGGGTCAGAAAACTGCTTTTACCTTGGCGCACTCTTCCTCTTTGATAGGTGCAGGAAAGTCATAAAGAGCCAGTCCACTTCACTGCCTGACAGCTTCTCTCACCCTTGAACCTCGGTGTCTCAGACGGCACCGCTGTGTCCAAAGATATTTTCTGGGAGAGATTCAGACCGACAGGCAGATTCATTTTTTAGCTGTTGTAGCAGGAGATCAGCCAACAGTTCCAATCAGATATGTGGTGATTTGATGCAGGTGAGTCTGTGTTTCTCTGCCTGTGTGCCCGGTGTGAGAGGGCTGCAGCCTCACAGCCTCAATAAGATTAGAAAGGAGAGGGATGGAGGGATGGCAGGAGGCAGGGGGCCACAGGAAGGAGGCGAGCCCGGTCTGTTGGCTACATTTTCTACAATCTGTAGTTTAACAAGGACATTTCTGTAATTTTCCAGCCAGCCACTGTCAGTGTAACAACCCCTGATAAAATCATGGCGGTGTTCAATATTGCAAGAATCGTTATTTTTACTATGATTTTTGTTTAAAAATGCATTAAACCAGCCCAGGAATTACATTTATTAATATGCTGTGTCCATAAAAAAATCAGTCAGTCCCTCCCACCTGACCTCTCAGAATCAGCTGTTTTTATTTTAGTTTTTTGTGGAACAATTAGTGTGTCTAATGAAGCTATGCGAAATTTGACCTTCATATGAATATAAAATGAATATTTTCGGAGTTTCGGGCCCTCCAAGTACACTGGTCTGTGTTAAACTTTGGTGATTTTTAATTATTTTCCCAGCATGTTTGATTTCTCATAATTTCCTAAGTACAGCAGACATCCACACAAAATTTTCAGGGCTGAAAAACACATTTAAGATCTGTTAAAAATTGCAACCAAATCAGCGTGATTTTTTCTATATCATACTTACAACTTAGAAAACAACTTTGACTCAGGAGTCACAACTAGAAGATGATCCTGGTATCAAATGTAGGTAAATAGGAGACCTTTCATCTGCTCTAACTTGCTCTGAGCAGCCACCTATCCCACATGCTGATATGAACATTGAAAGTTTACCCAGAATGCACTTTTTGAAGTTTTCTCCAGTGAATTATCAGAAAACAGATCAAATGTGCAGGATTATAGAAAAATGTGATTTTGGCTTTAGATTGTGACTCTTGGACAGGGTTTAAAATTGATTTGGTTGCAGTTTTTAACGAAGCTCAAATGTGTTTTTCAGCCCTGACAATTTCATGTGGATATCTCCTGGACTCATAGATGAGGGCTCAAAAATGCTGGAAAAAAAAAATGTGGCACAACATATGAAAATTTCATTTTTTATTTTTATTGTTTCCTAAAATTTTAAAACTTTTAGATTAACATACAAAAACAGATTTCATTTATTTGTCTTTATTTTCTATGAATTTTAACTTGAAGATGTCAAACTCCGTGTGTTCTTTGAATTTGAATTGAATGAGATAAATAGTTATAAAAGTCGCTGACATCACTAAGAGGGCAGATTTCGCTCGCTGTCTGGCCAGGTCGCACCCCTCCAGTGTGAACGGGGTTTTCCCCTCACAGCCGAGACGTTTGCTGGGTGAGGATTTGGGGCAAAATAGTGCATTTTTTGCAGTTTGTGCATCATAAACTGTTCAACATTTTTCAGACATAGTTTTGAGAGATATTGCAGACAGTGAAGCTAAGATAGCAAACATTTGAAATATTGGAAAGTCTGGTTGTTGATTGTGTCATTGCTTGGCTGTTTCTGTGTTTAGCCAGGATTCTCGATCTGCATCTTTGGCCGTTTTTTCCTGTGCTGCGTCACAAATAACGCCAAATCTCAATCCACCTCTGTGCACTTTGAGGGTCTGTAACTCTGAAAATATTCACATTATGAAGGTTAGATTTTACATAACTTCATACTAAAATTATTTAGGCAACAATCAGCTGATTGTGAGGGGGTCAGATGGGAACTTCCTCAGCTTTGGTTGATTTTATGTGGAATGATTTGGACTTAATTCTGTAATGAAAAAGTTTAAGTGTAAGAAAATATCTGTAAACTGTCCTCCCTCCCTGCTCCTCTCTCTACCTGCAGGAGGATTTGTTGAGGGGAAAAATCCTGTAATATTAAAGTAGGCTGGATGCAGGGTCGCGGGATTTGTTGGTTTGTGCTGTATCAATGTTTTGACAGTGTGGTCAGTGTAATGCCTCACTGGGATTTAGAGGGTTTGGGTGGTTTAGTTTAGGGATATAGTGGATCAGGTCTTTTTTTACACTGAGAACCTTTTGAATTACTAACCTCTGTGCTGTCGGGGCATGAAGGGAGGGAGGGGGGAGCTCCTGCAAAGACACTCTGAACTGCCTGTCTCCTAAAAACAGTCCAAAAGTGGATCTGCACGCTGCACAGCTGGACGAATAAACAGCACTGACCGTGTTAGGAGAAGGTTTGGGTCCCTTTAAGTTAGAAATGAGATGTGTGCTGCTGGTTTTATCTTCGTGTGTTTGCACTCCATTGATTTCCACCGAGCGGCGTGAAGAGGAAGAAGAGAAAAGGCGCCAGCTGGCTTCATTATCAGACCAATCCCATCTCCAATAAACACATATTTGTACGCAGGCATACATTAATTCCACTTCTCATCACTGAGTTATCTTGTTCTCTGCTTGTACACCATCACTCTGCTCTCTCACCTTTACATTTGTTTCTCTAAAGAAGCTGGTTTTTGGACTGCTTTTGGGGGGATGTAAATATTTAATTCAGAGTTCCCGTAGATCCTCATAAAGTATTAAATTAGATTTTTAAAAAGTAAGGTCATAAAATGTTTTAAAGGGTCTTTTTTCACTTGTGTATGTCCTACCACCTTATAAAATACATATATACATGTTTTTCCTTTGCATGTCACATCTTGTATTTAAACTGGACATTAGATATACTGTCACAAACCACAGAGGAACAAAAGAAGCTAGTAAGCTTGGGATTGAAAGTACTGTGAGGGATTTGCCTTCTTGAGTAACGAGTGAAGGGTAACCTGTTTTCTAGCTCCACATTTTATTGTTGGACTCTCCTAGAGCAGCTTTGCATGAGTCACAGTTCATAATAATTCTTCTTTATCTCATACCAAGCCTCGGTGCAGCCCCTCAATTTATCCTCCTTTATCCCCTTTAAAGCCAACTTCCTTCAGACTGGCTGCCCCACAGTCGCTCTGAACAGCAGGTGGGTGGGGTTTCTATGCCTCTATGACATCACAGAGATCTAACAGTAGAAAAAAACTGCGATAAACTGAGGGAGACCAGAGCAGTCTGCAGCCTGAGCTTTTGGGTCACAGGGGTTACTGTACATACACTATACATCTATACTACACATCACTTATGGAGTCATGCTGTCACAAAAAATGTGACAATTTGTGTGCATTACAACAAAGAAATAGATCGCCTTCCTGTGGCTGTTATGCGTTTTGCTGTCAGACTGAGCTAAAAAATTTAAATTTATGTCAATAGAATAAAAGCAGCAGAGATGGGACGCTGGTATTTGGAAAACCTCGGCACCACAGGAGTAATTTGTTTCTGCTGCTGCATCATAATCACCTCCTGCTGGACCAAACAGGAATAATACATTAGCTATAGCACTGTTATTATATATATTATATAAATTCTATTTAGCTTTTCATTGACTGGTGATCTGCACACCTTCACTTGAAGTTGACTTATAGTTCAAACATCACGCACTGTTCAAGGAGATCATTCATAAATGATAAAATAGTGTCACAGATCAAACAGCATGCACTGGTATATTTGGTACTTTTCTCCCTTAGAAATAATAAATAAAGGTGGACGTTGCTTCTAGGTCTGAAAAGTGAAGCTAACACTGAAGTGTTTTAAAGCTGTATTCTTTCTAATGTCCAGCAGGGGGCTGGATCTCTTTACACATTGTTAAAATAGGTCTGATTGTGTAGAAGTCTATGAGAAAGTCATCCGACTGGTCTCACGCTGATGTCCATTTGAACAGGGACTGTGGGAATTCTGCTCAGAGGACACACCAACAAACCAGAAGAGCGATTCCACAAGGTCAAATGCTGATGATTGGTTACAAATTCGGCTCAAAGAGGAAGTGCTTAACACATTATTCGCTTGGCAATCAAAAGGTTGCTGGTTTGATTCTAGATGGAGACACAAATCCCCTTTGGAGTTGCATCAGGAAGGACATCCGGTGTAAAACTGCCAAATCAAACCTATTTTTGTTTGTGTCGCTGGGTAGACGGACTTTTCTGGTTATCCCCCATTTTTGTTCACACAAGTATTGGGGGATGGATCTGCAGAATACTCTGGTTTGCACACTTCTTTATGTTCTTGAATTACCAGTGCTGAAGATACACTTAAATCTTATCATACAAGGACAACCTAGTCATCTTATCTCTCGTGCAAGGACATCAGTATTGCCAGATATCGTCCTAAACTTGGGGCATTTTCACACCTATAGTTCATTAACGCTGGTCCGAATCAGTTGATGAGTTTGTAAACTAAGCTTTTTCCTGTGGTTTGGTTTCTTTTCACACAGAGAAAAATGCAAGAGAACTCCAAACGAACCAAAATGCGTCACTACAATGTGGTGTCTGGGGCGGGAGCAACAAAAGTAAATACAGGGAGAAGGCGCTGTGCTCTGGACTGTTGGAGAATATGGAGAAATTAAGTTCATTTCATTTGCTAGTTGCTAGCCCATACTGACATTTATACATCCCAGGTCAGATCGAGTTCGGATCACGTTCACATCATAAACGAGCTCTGGAGTTCAAAGGGTCTTGGTGCGGTTGTTTTGGGCCGTACCTGAGTGCGATTACTGTGTTCACATCGGCACAAACGAACTGCTAACCAACAGGGAAAACGAACCAGAGTTTGATTTAAACGGACTAAACACAGCAGGTGTGAAAACCCTGTTACAGCAGCCAAAACATGAAAAACAACTCAGCTACTTAAAAAATAAATGCCATGACAGAACAAAATCACTCAGAAAGGTAAAAATTACACTAAAGAAGGAGCTTGAGTAGCTAAATATGAGGAATGAGGAGTGTAAGTCTGCAATGAATGCAGGTATTGTGGTATGAGGTGGCTCTAACTGTCCTTGTCCTTGATGGCATAAAACATGAATAAGTAATGAAGGGTATCACCCTTTTTGACTCTAAAGCACCTGGAATGGTTCTGTGTTGGTAGTGTCCGGGTCAGATCCACCCTCAACCCACCGCAGGACTTCTCTGACCAACAGGTGACCTGATACAGTTCTAAATCTTAAACATGACTTTAAGATGCGGAGCAATCCTGTTATCTAAAGCAGCAAAGATGAACATGAGGGATGAAGAATCAGGCTGGAATCCATCAAACACATGTCTGAGAATGCATCTGCAGCATGAGGACAGTCAGAGCAAGTCCTCCTCCTTCTCCTCTGTGTGTGTGTACGTGTGTGTGTGTGTGTGTGTGTGTGTGTGTGTGTACGTGTGTGTGTGTGTGTGTGTGTGTGTGTGTGTGAGGAGAATAGAGGATATGGAACATAGAGGAAGAAACAGAGAGAGATTTCATCTCCTCTCAGCCTGTATACATATCGAGAATGTAGGTCAGGCAGCCCCAGTCGCTCTCAGAGGCTGTAAGTGTGTGTGTGTGTGCGTGTGTGTGTGTGTGTGTGTGCGCGCAGCCAGTCTTCCAGCCTATTTACAGTGTGTACTGTGGCTTTGATAGATATAGAAGCCCAGAAAAGGGCAGGCATGGTCCCTTCTTTTTCTCTGAGGAATACACACACTGTAGGAAAACCACACACACACACACACTTGAAGGATTCTGGGTTGAGAAGAAGTCTAACAGTCCTTGGTCATATATTCTTCCTTTGTAACAAAGGAGGGGAACAAGAATAGCTGTGTGCACATCCCTGTGTGTGCCTGTGTGATTGTGTAAGAGTGTGTGTGTGTTCCCATTTCAGCTGAAGGCCGATTCCTCCTTCTCTTTGCTGCCTGTCGCTGTCCTTGTGCTGAAACGTGCAGATTAGCAAACCAACTGCATGACTGGAACACCATCGACACCACCGACAGCCGCGCTGTGCTGCATCGCTTTCTGTTGTAGATACACTCCTTTGTCTGTCTGTCTTTCTTTTTGGACACACACACACAGACGCACACTTCATCCTGATGAGGAGTCACAGAGCTGTGATTTGTCATCAGCCTCCACATGAAGACCTTCATCAGAGGACAGACCCATCACTTACACTCTTATTATGAAGACCCAGGAGCCAGGGATCAGTGTGTGTGTGTGTGTGTGTGTGTGTGTGTG
>VUQS01002825.1:0-13006 GCA_015108495.1 Heterochromis multidens
GAACCCTGTGGAACTCCATAATTAACCTTAGTGTGTGAAGAAGACTCCCCATTTACATGAACAAACTGGAGTCTATTAGATAGATATGATTCAAACCACTGCAGCGCAGTACCTTTAATACCTACAACATGCTCTAATCTCTGTAATAGAATATTATGATCAACAGTATCAAACGCTGCACTGAGGTCTAGTAGGACAAGCACAGAGATGAGTCCACTGTCAGAGGCCATAAGAAGATCATTTGTAACCTTCACTAATGCTGTTTCTGTACTGTGATGAGTTCTGAAACCTGACTGAAACTCTTCAAATAAACCATTCCTCTGCAGATGATCAGTTAGCTGTTTTACAACTACTCTTTCAAGAATTTTTGAGATAAAAGGAAGGTTGGAGATTGGCCTATAATTAGCTAAGACAGCTGGGTCAAGTGATGGCTTTTTAAGTTCATCTCATCTTTTTCACTCACTTTCATTTTCAGTTCAATCCTTGTACCTGACTTTGTTTGTTAAGTTACTTAAATGGACCTATGAATCATTCAAGCTTTAAAAAGGTGTCTGTTACATGTCTACACATAACAGACAACTTAACAAAGAACCACTTTTAAGTTGTATCTTTAAGCACGTTGTTACAAGCAGCCTGTCACAAAAACATAATTTGTTCCTACTTCTTTAACTAAATATACAAACGAAAAATGCCAACAATAACACAGTTTGACAGGCATAAAGAGTTTCTTTGCACAAACAAAGTAATTCCTAGAGCAAATCTCTGTATGGTGTTCAGTACATTCTTTAAAAAATTTGAGGAAACAGGTGGAGGACAAAAGAAGTGGCAGGCCTAAAAACCTATCTGCATGTCCTTAAGAAAAAATCCAGCAAAGACCTGACACAGGACCTGAGAGACGTATCTGGCTGTTCAGTAGATCCATACACTGTTCACCAAAGCTTCATCAGAAATGGTCTCACTGGAAGGGTGGCTGTCAAGAAGCCATTCTTAAGGAAGAGAAACAGGGAGAAGACTGAGGTATGTCACATTACACAAGAACGGGACTGAAAATCAGCACCAACAGGTCTTTTGGAGAGATGACTCCAAATTTTAAATCTTTGGTTTAAATTGCCATCAATATGTACGAAGGATGTCAAAAGAGGTACAACAGTGAGTGCTTACAGCCATCTGTAAAACATGGTGGATCATCTGTCATGGTTTGGAGCTACCTTTAAGCCAGTGGTGTTGGGGATCTTGCCAAAATTGCTGAAATTATGAACATAAAAAAAGTACCGTCAGAGTTTGATCCACCATTCAATACCATCTGGAAAGTGTCTGATTGGCAATGGCTTCGTTTGTCAGTATGTCAGTGATCCCAAATACACTGCCAGTGTAGTAAAAGCATACCAATGAACACACAATGAAACACTATCAGTCATGGATTAGCCTCCCCAAAGTGTAGGATTATCTTGACAAAGAACAGAACAAAAGGTAGGCAACATCCAAAGAAGAGCTTTGAATGTTCTTCAAGAAGCCTGGAGAGCTTTTCCTAAAGACTACCTAAAGACAAGAAA
Organism: Heterochromis multidens; assembly: GCA_015108495.1. Taxonomy (NCBI): domain Eukaryota; kingdom Metazoa; phylum Chordata; class Actinopteri; order Cichliformes; family Cichlidae; genus Heterochromis; species Heterochromis multidens. The sequence goes on from VUQS01002825.1 coordinate 1,554, forward strand.
GCTTGCCTGAGAACGTTTAGGATATGTTGAAGAATAAAGGTGGTCATACCAAATATTGACCTTCAAGCTTGTCTGAATTTTACAAACTCTGTTTTTGTCTTATATACTGTATTCCCATGTATGTTTGCACATTTTTCAATAAATCACTGCACCTATTTCCCATTCCCTAGCAAAATATAAAGCAATGAGGGGTAGCTCATGACTTGTGAGAAGTGTCCTTGTAATTTAACATTTCTACAAGGTACAAATCTTCAGATTTGTGACTGTCACATGTTTTGTTTTTTTCAACCCCCAAAATGCTAATCTGAAAAAATTTGATTTTGAGTTGCATAAGCCAGCTTTTTATTCAATAAATCCACTGTCAATCAAAATTACTGAATGTCAGTCTGCTCAAATTATCTGTAAGGTGGTAGTGGAGTTTGTGTATCAGGAACATTTCATTTACATATCTCACTCTTTTGGCATGTCATTCTAAGTCTGCCTTCAAATTTAATTGTTAAATAGGGCTGAGATGTGGACAAGTTAATTGCTTATAACCCACTTGACTGACTGTTGGCTCACTGACTAACTGACCAGAAAATTCGAGATTTGTATAGAGTACAAAATTTAAGGAAGTACATAGCTGCATTTTTTAACCCCACCCCCGTCAAAGCACTGACACCTAACCACAGTAAGATAATGCATTGACAGATCGCCTTTAATAAAGTAGAGTCAGCATGTGGAGGCAGCCAGTAGGTGTAGTGATTATCTGAGAGGGCAGTCGGGGGAAAACTAAGGGCCAATCATTTTATCCTGGCTTGTCACCACACAGAACATAGTGTTATTTTAAAGTGAGGCAGAGAGAGCAGGAGAACAGATAAAGGGGGGAGTGAGAGAGAAGCATAAGGGCTCACAGGAGACTTATGGCTTAGTCAGTCATTCAGCTAAACACTCCATCAGCCTATGCTTTAGTCAGTCTCATCCATATCCACCTTCTATTTTCCATCGTCCATCCATCCATCTCTTCTCTAGCTGCTGTTGTGTGATAAATCCCCACAACATCACAGCATTTTAGCCATCCCTCTATCCCTTTGTCTGTCCTATTTTAAGCATCTCATCTCACCTATGTATGTGGCACCCACACACACAGGTGCACACACATCAGGGATTGTGGAAGGGATTTATTGAAGAGGTGCTTATGACTATTTGAGGGATGTGCTTAGCTTGTGGGTCCATAGAGATTCAACTTCTCTGTGGTCTGAGAGAACCAGTCAGTCTGAGAATATGATGCCTGCATGTTTAAGCAAGTGTGTGTAAAAGATATTGAATCTGGTGCTGTTGCTTTGCAGTTTAGGTTTTAATCTTTCTGAATATACTGTGCATGATTACAGTAATATAGAATTGTATAACAAATTAAAAGTTCTATATGCTTGCTCTTTTTTTAAATTATTATTTTATTTACTTATTTATTAGGTTGGGTATCAGGTATTCATATGATGGTTATGCCAAAAGAGTCACTTCAACTGAACCTAAGTAAACTGAGAGGCTAAGAGAGACAAGAAATATTATAAAGACAGCTAGACGGGCCAAGAAAAGGGGGAAGGGATGAATAACACAACTACCTCTGTGGCAATAAAGGGAAATTTACCATGCTTCAATATTCCAGCTACTATATCCTTATTATGCATGATGCTGTTAAATCAAGGTCACCATGAAAAGTTTCTCACAGTTTTCATATAGATTTCCCACTCTTTCCTCAGCAGTTTAACCCAACCTCATTCCTGGACAAGAAAATTGTTACTGAACAATTTTTACAAAATTTCTCAACATACTCCATGACAGTAATTGCAACATTTTTAGTATTTAAATGTTTTACAAAACCTCTGAATATATGCAGGCTATAGGTAAAACTGAGGAAATATCATGTACAATGAGAGATTATTAAGTGACCATAAACTGCAGATCTGAGGCTGAGAGAATATTTTCTGCTTCAGGTTTGATGAGCTATACTTACATGTGAATTCTCTTATCTTTCATTATTGCCATTGGATGAAAATGTTGAAATCATGATGGATACTGTGCTGGTTTTATATTAAAAAAATCTAGCCTGCTGACTGTCGTGTCTCGAGGCAGCCTACTCGTGAACGAGGCTGACTGACTGTTGTTCAGGCTGTTGACTAGGGAACGTAGCCTGTGTTCTGGCCTGTCAGTCTGGATCAGTGTGCTGTGTGCCCTTGGCTCCTACGAACAGAGTTAAACTCCAGCACAGAGCCTAGGGCACTTTGCACACACAGGTCAACGCAAGCACACACACAAGAATGCACACATGCTAGCCTACGGAACAGTAAGGTATATGAGTACCGAGAGGATGTGTCAGCTCACTTTTCACATGTTTTGCTTCTCTTCCTTGCTTCACCTTCTTCTCATCATCTAGCTCTCTTTGTTCCCTTTTTCCTTCCTTTCTACTCACATTAGAAAAGTTTCTCACATGCTCAATCTACCCTGATAAAATCAACTAAATGCTGACCCCTGTCCACTTCCTAAAACACCCTGGTCTCACAGAAATACATGAAATGACCACCATTGTAATGTGGCATGTTTCTGTTAAATAAATCTTAGATTGCATTTACTTATGATATTCAATGAAGAGATGGCTTATGGTGAGGTTTACAGATTTCTGGTTGCAATGGGCTCCCTAAACCACTGAGTTGAAGTCCTTCATCACCATGTCCTCCATCTTCTAAACCAGGCTTTGTTTTATGGCTGTTTGTTTGATGCCTCACATGAACTATGGGAATCCCAAGCAGACTTCCACTGGCATGGTTTTGATGCCATGGGCACACAATTTTAACATATTACATGCCACCACCATGGAATGCAGTGTTAAGCAGTTATGTTCATTTCAAGTATTTCTGTGAGACCAGGGCCGGATGTATAAACAGTGTGTGTGGACAAAAAATATGAATGCACCTTTTCCCACAGATAAACTGGTATTCATAAAGGAATAAAGTGCAGACCTAACACATACTTCGGATGAGGATTACACTTGTTTTCTAGAGCAAGTCAAGCCCCGTATGTTGAAGTGGAAAAAAAGCTTATGTAACAGTGCTTACATTTCTTGTATTTCTAGCTTTTTTTTTTTTCAATTTACACAACTACCTATATAATTTTGTAAAATTTACCCTTTACAAAATTCACTGCAAATTTACTATATCCTTCATTTCAATGTTCCTATTATAACTGTTATTGGTAACTACGTAATTGTGATGCTATAAGTAGCTGAAGCCACGCATAATAATGTTCAGCTTGGCTTGTGTGAACTGACAGGCTTTTTTGCCTCTCATTTAAAGTCCAATTATTTCTTATTCTTAACCTCTGTCAAGATCATTTTGCTCTAAACTTCATGGTGATTCTCTAATAATTTTTTCCTTCAGTTTTTCATCTGTTCGCAATTTCAGAAGACATCAAAAAACATTTTCATTTCTCCTCTCTGGTGAGGTGTATTGCACTTCTTAGATGTTGTCTTTATTGCAGCAACAGTTTTATATGCAAATTATGAAATGGCGGAGTGTCGACATCCATTCATGTAGAAAGATGTGACTGGAGAAAACGCTTTTGTATGTACATGAAATTGACTGTGCATATTTGTGTGGTTTTATAAAGAATCTGAAAATAATACATACACAGTATGATGTTGAGAGCAATATTCAGATTAGAAACCTTCAATGTTACTTTGACACATACCACCCACATAAATACTGTTGCAGACCACGCACATCCTTCATGGCAGTGGTATTCCCTGATGGCACTGGCCTCTTACAGCAGTCTAATGTGCCCTGCCACACTGCAAGAATTGCTCAGGAATGGTATGAGAGACATGACAACACTACACCACACACACACACACACACACACACAGCCTAATAACCTTACATGAAAGATGTGCGCATTAAGCATTCATCTGCCTGCATTGTATTCAATTCAGTCACCTAGACAGACTTTGTGACCGAGAGAAAATTTCCACACATTGATTATGCTCTATCAGTAGGCGTCCATACTAAGCGAGCTGGTGCCATGAGTACCGCAGCAGGGATAAAATGGAAAGTGACCGGTGTTATCTGTGTGGGTGGTGGAAGAGCTGAGTTTTCCCTACTCTGTTTGCTTCACCTGGCAGATATGTTTTGTGCAGTTGCCAGGGGGGGTCAATGGGGAAGCAGTAGGTTGGCGTGAAACTGGCTTTCCTCACCACCACACTGGCTCAGCGTGAGATGTATCCCTTCAGGACAGAGGCACAGGCAAGTACAGACTGCCTCCTGAAAGCTTTCACACACACATTCAAGTTTAAGCACAATCACACATAAAAGGACACGCAATTATGCACCCAAATCACAAGGAACCTGTGCAGGTTAGATCATTATACCTCATTCCTAACCTTTTACATTCACCCTCCCCAGTAACCATTACCTCTCTTAATCACTCGACTCATCTTTCCAACCTGTGTTACACTTGGTGAGAGTTCAAGTCTACTTCAAAGACATAATTACTGTAGCCAGTTAGTTTGAGGAGCACATTTTAAAACCTTCTTCTCTTGAGTCCCTGAGGTTCCAAAGAGACCCTTAAGAAGCTGGTTGCTCCTGTTAACAGGCGACCACCTTCCATGACATCTCCACTGCCATCGGTGGGTAGCTGTGTGTGTGGTAAAGTATACCAAGCACTCTATAATTACTGTGCATTTTCAATTACTATTTAAAGCAGTCTACTGTTTGTACCTCAACAAAAAAGCTTAGTTTGAAAACATGGAAAAATAATATGCATAGAATAAAAGTCTTAAAATAAACCAGATATCAAATCTCTTTGAAGAAAAATGTACATAATACAATAATGAGCCTGAGAAGAGAAGAGAAGAGAAGAGAAGAGAAGAGAAGAGAAGAGAAGAGAAGAGAAGACCTCAGTAGATTTGTCTCTTGGAAGTACAGCTATCCATTAATGCTGCTCCACTTCTACTGTTGTTTCTCTGCAAGCCCCTAGTCTGAGTAATGCATGCCTGCACATAGACACACTCACACACATACAAAGACACACTCCCTGGCCATGTAACAGCCTTAACCTTAACAGCCCTATCAGCCTGCCAGCACAGTCTGTTCTTTTCAGTTTCATCCTCAGGTGAGCTTTCAGCTAATACAAATGTGTGAAAGGACTTGAAGACTCTAAAAGTGACACCCTCTGGGGCAGAAGCAAGACAAAAAAGAGCAAAGACATCATCTCATAATTCATCAACTTGGCTTCACATCAATGCTATGGAAATAGTTTATTTATTTTTTAAAAAAAGTCCTGGAGGATACTCTGTTAAGTCTTTCAAGCTCCTTGCACTGTAGCATAAAAAAGTATTATTCAGCACATGTAGATAATTCAGCAGGGATTGACAGTCACCGTTATTAAATTTGAAAGAGAAAAAAAATCATGTAAACACAGCCAGTGATTCATGGCTTTCACCACAGTGTCTGTACAAAGTCATTTCAGAATGGTAGCAAAATGTTCTAATAACCTAATAGCAAGAGCCAGAGCAGAGTGACAAAAAGCTAATCATAAGCACTAAATGACAGTTCATTAGGTCACTCTGCATAAAACTGTGTCACTGTGCAACACAGAACTGCTTTGTAAATGGTCACACCTGTTGACAAGTAGATGGCTTATCCTGTAGTAGCCCATCCAAAGGTAATATGACCACTAATAACCCAAATAAGTTGGTGAATTCATTCCATCTGTGTTTTGACAGACAATACGAAAGGCCATTGACAATGAGAACGGCTCTGCACCAAACCAATCATGTGGTCAAAGCAAAGTTAGAGAGAAAGACACAGTGATATAACAAATGAAACAGTCTACTTTATTGTAAAAGACATGATGCCAGTCAGCGCAGTCAAAAATGTCAGCGCAGCTGATTAAAGTAATTGACCTTTGTTAACAACTCCGTGACCACAAACATTTCCCCATCAGACGGCACTTTCCCAGCTGCACACAGAGTGCAGAGAGACAGAAGTATGACAGGTGTCATACTTCACTACCACATCAGATTTATGGTCCAGTTGTACATCTGATCCATATATGAGCTTCAGTACCCACTTCATTGAGACAGTACTTGATTTTTGTCATAAATAAATAAATAAATAAATACTAATAATAATAAATAATAATGTTTAAATCTAAATTAACTAACCACTTAAGAACCTTTAAGCTTGACGAAAATAGTGATTTGACTTATTTCGTAATATATATCTTATCAACTGATATGGTTAAAGTTATTGTGATAAGATTTTTTTCCGTATCGCCCAGCACTAGTTAATAAATTATCAAAAAAGGTGTTAACTAGATCAATTTAAAGCCAAAATGGCAAATGTTCTTTGCTAGTAGTTGTAAGGATGTGCTGTTTTTTGATTTATCATCATAATAAACTGTGAAAAAAAAAACTTGATTTGACAATTTAGTTTCAATAACAAAAAAGCAAATTAAGAAGTTAACCTCCAGAAGGGCCGTCAAAAAAAAGATACTAGGGTACGAATCTATACTAAAAATGACTATTGGATTAAACACTCATTTCCAACAGTACCAACAGTATCAATACCAACAGTGCTGTCTTCGCCTGCTCCAGCTGACACGCAACTTCACACAGCACTGCTGCAGACAGGCAGGTACACAGCCCCTCCCCTCACTAGCACTGAAAGTAGTTTTCATTGATAACACTTAACAACCTTTTACGAGCAGTTTCACGAGTTAAAGCTCCCATTTCAACAACAACAACAACACTGAAGTATTAAACAATTATTATAAATGTTAACCTGACCAGCTAATTAATAAAACAATAATGTTAATGTTGGAGCGAGACAGCAAATGTTATCAGTCCTTCTCATCTGTAATGTTAATGGACAGTGTTAATTTAACTGGATAACAAAATTATTTGTGTCTAAAAAGTGTTATGTTTCTCTTAAAGTCTCAAATTAAAACTGAGAAAAGTCTACCAGCAACTAGGCAGAAACAGTGGCAGCCTACCTTACCAACTCCATTTGATCAGCAAGAAAACTATGGTACCAGAACACAGCATTACCTCAGGCAGCCTAAAAATATTGTTATTTTTTTGTTTTTTTACACCTTTTTTTTAATATCAAAGTACTTCAGAACAGCGCTGGTAAGTATGGCTGTCATCTGTTTACTTTCCACCTAACTCAGAGAGCGAGAGAGATGGGGGAACAGCTGTCTGTCAGGGGTGCAGCGCTGGGTATGTACCAGTGGCATCATAACATCTTTGAACCAGTAACTGCCAGTGTAAAAACAGTATTGTCACTGATCGTGATTAATTTAATTATTTTGTCATTTTTTCCCCCTGCATAATCAAAAATGGTCTTTTCTTGGGTGTCCATATTGAGTTTGAAATTCTAATATTGTGATAACCCTAATCTGCAGATTAATAACCTATTAAAGGAAGAAAAATGTGTGACATCCTATGTTGTATTTTTTGTAAAGGTACACTTTCTCCTTTAATTTGTCATATGTCATGACTGGATGGGTATGTCATTTGTTCATAATTTGAACAATTGAAACATTATGTTACATTTATTTAATTTAAGACTAGGTAATAGGGCACAAACTTGTAAAGCCTCCTCTTTCTACAAAAGTGACATGTACGCTACATTTTACTAAGCATATAACAATTCTCCAAAATAGTTAAAATCTCAAATTGTGAGCTATGTATTTATTTCCATTTCACTTGTTATCTGAACAACTTTCTTTTAAATATTACAGCTTTGATCTGACTAGCATCATTTAACTAGGCATTAACAGCTCCGCATCAGTATCACAGGATAAGTGGAACCACGGTACAATACTGCGGATGTTTGAATCACAATTTCGGACTCTGTTTCAGAATTGTTATACTCCTACATTCTACATACTACACAATACACACCTGATCTCTTGACACGCAGTGCTGGCAGTTCCTTTTGGCATAAAATTCTTGTTTTGAAGAATAATTTAGTTTGAATGTCATTTCTAGGGACATTGGATTGAGGTATACTGTAACAGCAAGCACTTATTTACAAAAAACTCTCAAGAAGTGATTCAGCACAGTGAGGCAGAAGAAGGCTACAGCAGAATGCTGCTCCATTGAGCCATCCCACACACACCATCCCTCAGCTCAACATCACTAAACCAGTGAGTAACAACAAATGGAAATGTCTGTTTACTTGTTTCAGACTTTCTAATCTCATAACAAATGTTTTAGTACAGATATGCCCAGACAAACATATAACGGAGTACTCACTTTCAACCATTGCGTACAGCTACCAAACAAATCCTGACATATTATATTCATTATTTTAATAATGCAGTAACATTAGACAAGTAGTTGCAACATGTCCACAATATAGTAGCTAGCAGTTTGTTTCTCACTTTGAAGCACATCCAGTTGGAAGATATTTGGCTCCGTGTTTCAATATTTAATTTGCAGTTTGAGTTGGATTCCCACAGTTAATCCCACTGTTTGGTTTCCAACATTGGGCTGTTTCTTTTTAAGGCCTATTATTATGGTTTTCCAACTGTTATACTCTTCAAAAGTAGTGTTAAGTGTTGGATGATGGCTTTGTTGCAAAAGCAAAACACTTCACTGTATGTATCACAATGCCATCCATATAAATATCACATATTTTCTATACCCGTTCATCTCATTGAGCTGGGCTCACACAGCAAACAAAGCAAGAAAGAGAGATCACCAATTTGTCTATGTAGACCTTTCTGTCAGGAGCCATTTGCACAGAGCAGACACTTTAGTGAGTAGTTTGAAATGCACTCAAATGAATGTTTTGTCACTGCCCATTTTTATTCTGGGGTTCTCACTACTGAGGAAATCAGAGAAAGGTACAGTATAGTATATACCCAAATTTAATGCTATGGTATATGAAATCTTCCCACAGTCCACTGTTGCAAATCTCCATTTAAATCTCCATTTACACTAGACATTCTCATTAAAGCAATGACTCATTTTGGCCAGACTAAAGATAAAAATAATGTATTTAAAATTCCGCTCAAGTTTTTCTTCATGCTTGCTTCTTACAGACAAAAGTAGACAGATGTGAAGTCATATGGTGATTCAATCATTTGGCACTTTCAACAAATGTTACCCTGGAACACCACTTCCTGCATATCATGTGACTCGTAGCAGGTAATGTTGCACTCTACTGAACATTACATGTGCATTACATAGCGCTTACAATGAAACTGAGTGTAAAGGTTGTTAAACTGAAAACCTACTTAATGTAATAATGCTTAGACAGATTTAGTTGTCCTCTAATCATTATTATTAAATCCTGTTAATTTGCTTTGAATTCAAACCATAAACCTCACAAGAGTTTACAAGGAAGTAAAGACCAGGTAGTCTTTGTTGTTCACATGAATAAAAAGAGACTACCTAGTCTTGGTGGATTTTAAAGTACTAGAGATGAATGCAAGTGAACTAGAGTTTATTTCAACCTAGCTAGAGGCTAGGTGTCACAGACTCAAAAATCCCCTACATTACAAGAGCTATGACATGAAACCCCAGCAAAACTGTGTATGACCAAAAGGCAACATTAAGTTTTCCAGACTTTATATAGTTTATCCATATCTAAGGTAAAGGGCATTTTGTATATTTTGGGAAAAAATGTAAATATAATCTACATTTTTATTTTGTTAAATTAAAATTTCAAGGGTGACCCAGTGTTTAAATGGTCAGTACATTCTTACTCCTAATTCACCACATACTAATGCTCAGTCTAGTCCATCACATTCTCTTTTAATGAATGTGGTATCACAGAGTCCTGGTGGTTCCAAACTTCTTCCATTTATGGATGATGGAGGTCACTGTGCTCATTAGGACCTTCAATGCTGCAGAAATCTTTCTGTACCCTTCCCCAGATCTGTGCTTCCATACAATCCTGTCTTGGAGGTCTACAGATAATCCCTTGGACTTCATGGCTTGGTTTGTGCTCTGGCATGCACTGTCAACTATGGGACCTTATATAGACAGGTGTGAGCCTTTCCAAATCATGTCCAATCAACTGAATTTACCACAGGTGGACTCCAACCATGTTGTAGAAACATCTGACAGATGATCAGTGGAAACAGGATGCACCTGAGCTCAATTTTGAGTGTCATGGCAAAGGCTGTGAATACTTATGTACGTGTTATATTTTTGTTTTTTATTTTTTATTAATTTGGAAGAATTTCAAGCAAACCCAAAAAGCTGAATCTGTTCGTCTGGACGTTCATCCAGATGAACAGATTCAGCTTTTTGGGATTCTTTTACCTGGATTATTGAGCATGCATCAAGAAATTTCAAGCAAACATTTTTCACTTTGTCATTATGGGGTATTGTGTGTAGAATTTTCAGGTGAAAAATGAATTTAATCCACTTTGGAATAAGGCTATAACATGACACAAAGTGGAACAAGTAAAGCGCTGTTAATACTTTACGAATGCACTGTAGAGCAGATGACAAGTGTGCAGTTAAAAGGTGCTTCAACAAATCTGGTTCATCCTGAGACCTCCTGTGCTATTCTGTTCTACAGACAAGGTTCTCCAACTATCTAAACAAAAATTGGACTCCTGAGATGTTGCAAGGCTGAATTGTCTTCTCACTCCATTGCACTGTTTTCAACAGCACCTGCCATAAACAAGGTTCCCACACTGAAGTCGCACAAAATAGTATTCTGTTTTGCTGCACACCATGTTTATCCCCTTGGCCATCACTGATGCACCCTGTTGTCTACTTCATTTGAGCAGGAACAGCTTGCTTTATCTCAGAATTTTTTATATGGATGTGCCTGTTGGTGGAATTGTGACTCTCTGGCTCCATTCTTCTCCTCTATGTCTATGTCTATGTGTAAATGATCACCTCTTATGACTTTCCCATTTTGACACAGCCTGTCTTTTTTCTTGTTTAAAAAAAACAAAAAACACCATTATATTTTTTACAAGCATGCAGACTGATTGTTTCATTTCCATTACATGCAATTAAAAAATTCAGATAGACAAACGAAGCAACATGAGCATGACAGCACCTTCTAGAGCCCAGGTGCTTCCAAAATATTGAAGCAGAATCTCAGCATGACTATCAAAGCAAGAGAACAGGAGGGATAGTTTCTGCTCATGCTCCTACTGTTCATAGACTCCCCACAAACTAAAGCATTCAAATGCTAGTAAAAGTGTTTTGTAGCTGTAATAAACACAGCATGTAGTTGTGTTTTCCATGAATGGATAAGCTTGATGTGTGTCTGTTTGCCCACATAAGTCAGTTCAATAGAATTACAAAACACATATTTTATAAAACACATATTTTCCCTACTTTAGTTTGCGTTTAGTTGGGATTGCTATACATATATATATATATATATATATATATATATATATATATATATATATATATATATATCTTTTTATTTTTTTGT
>VUQS01002826.1:0-12778 GCA_015108495.1 Heterochromis multidens
TAAACAGTACATTGAAACAGTACATTGCATAATGACCGAAACCAGCACCATTGACTAACAATGGGCCACGAGGGCAGTTTCATAGATCATTAATATGCAAATTGTCATGACCACTGATCAATGGCCATGAGTACCATTCACAGAGATTGGGGAATGGCTGCAATCACAGCATTGTAAGATGGTGAAAGATGTACCCTTAGGCCCCCTCCTCGGTTCAGAGATGGTCTTTCCCTTTTCACGTAAATGGCCTCCTTGACTCCCCGTTCAAACCAGCGTTCCTCCCTGTCCAGGATGTGTACATCCTCATCACTGAAAGAGTGGCCACTGGCCTGTAGGTGTGAATAGACTGCGGAGTCCTGGCCTGACAAGGTAGCTCTTCTGTGTTGTGCCATCCGCTTGGCCAAAGGTTGTTTGGTTTCCCCAATGTATAAGTCACAGCAATCCTCCTGGCACTTAACAGCGTACACTATATTACTCTGTTTGTGCCAGGGAATCCAATCCTTAGGGTGGACCAATTTTTGGCGTAGCGTGTTTTGGGGTTTGAAAGCCACAGAGACGCGGTGTTTTGAGAAAATGCGTCTCAGCTGTTCCGATACTCCTGACATATACTGATACTATACATATATGATACTCCTGAACAGATTCAGCTTTTTGGGATTCTTTTACCTGGATTATTGAGCATGCATCAAGAGATTTATAGACATTTGTTCAGAGTAAATACTGATGTCATTACAGTTTTACTGCACTTTTTAACAGTTACACAAAAACTCATCACAGTAATATTTTCGAAAGCATACTCTTAAATTTTACTCCATAAACCTTCTGCACATTGCTCTACATTCAAACAACACTTTATAGAAAGACAGATTATTTTATGGTAATTTTTGGAAGCTCGGGTCATTTAGAAATATCGTTTTTTTTCAATACTTTTATAACTATCTGAGTGAAAAGATATTAGATAAAGAAAACTCTGTTTTTCTCAAAAATGGCAGCTACCTGAAAATGCAGCAGGTCTAAAATAAAATATACTAGGCCCATACTACTTTACGATCACAATAAATCAATCCAAAATTTGTCCTGGACTTAGTGCTTATTTAATTGGTCTTAGTTTGCATATAAATAATCACAGTCTCCAAACAATGGAGGGAGGACCTGTAGCTCATTTTTCACTTTTCTACTAGCATTCGGTCCAAGAATGGGAAGGGGCTGATAGAGGCCATGGAGTTGGCACTGAGTAATACTTTATCCAGGTCACCTATAAACAATACCCAGATAAAAATCACTTCGCTGCTGAATTGTGTACCTAATTTTAACTGAAGAGCTGGAGCACTGTTAGTTCAGTGTGACAGATGAAATCACAGAAATCCATTTAATAGCACTTCTGTGGGGTTCAAGTCTTCCTCCCATCTTTGCACTCTGTAAATGACACATAAATGAACCCTGTGGTATTATATTTTATTTTGTCAGATTTTGTGGTATTAAACTATAAAATAATTCCACGTAAGAGCTATTTTTGAGAAAGAGAGAGAAAGAGTTTGTCCTTTGCTTTTCACATCTGACAACTCTTAAACAAGACTGAATATAAGATAATATTTGATAAGATAAACTTTATTTAATCCAAAATTGTGTCATAATTACACAGAGGTCGGAATGGATGGAATTATCTTACTTGGGATTATCTGAACATGAATCATGGCGGACGTTCCAGGTTTGCAGGCAGGTATCCAGCAAGGTGAGACGAGTGGTGGCAGAGAGCAGGCAGGCAGGTGAGAGTGGCTGGAGTCTTGAGCAGAGCTCCTTGGAAATGCAGGTAAGTCAGAAATCAGGTTCATATAGTGAGCACAGAGCAGGCAACTAGAAGGCAGACAGAGAGATGGAATTAACAAGTACAGGTAACTCGGATGAAAAGTAAACATGGAGAGCCATGGAAGTCATAACAATCTGGCAGAGATCCTTCCAGCCAGTAAATATTCTGGATGATGAGGAGATAAAGGACAGGTGCAGACTGCAATCAGAGCAAAAGGGCCACACCCAAGGGCGGAGCCAGGGAGACATCTGCCCACCACCCTGCCTGTATGTAATAACTAAAAAACGAATGAAGGAGAGCAAAAAGAAACAAAAAGTCCTGAGCCTGACCATGACAAGTTGAGAATTTTCTTTGTTACAACCATTAAAATTAAGTTAGAAATTAGTAAGAAATGGCACAGTCCCCTGTGGAGCTCCTGTACTGCACATTGCCAAATCGGACAGAGCTCTGCCCAGTCTCACATACTTAAACTTACACATACTTACTCACAGGACTGTCATCTGCTAATACAAAGCAACCGACAACCATTTTAAGAAAGTTGAAGAGCGTGGCACATTCAATGAACGGGCACTTTCCATTAAAATACACAAGCATACACCTTCAACTTTAAAAGAAAAAAGAAGCACAGTTTTTGTAATGAAGTTGAAATCTGGACTGATGATGGAACTGAAGATTTTCATGTTCACTTGATTGTAGAATAGACTGGTATTTATATAGTGCTTTTCTTGTTTTACTGATTAAAAACTACAGGCCATCATACATACCCACCGTGATGAAGGTAGTACTGACCCACGTCTTTTCACTGCCGGTTGTCCCAAGCGCCTTTCCCAAGGCCCCAGGGTAACTGCCTGTCAGTTATTGCTGCTGGCCACCCCAGAGATTAAGTTACAGCCAGCTTTCTTGGCCTCCCTTGTTTCTGTTCCTGTCTTGCTGTCTGCCTCCCGTGTTCCAGAGATTCAGCTGGTCTTGTCTGAGCCAACCTCACTACTGTCTGTCACAGTGTTGGCCTTCCAAGCTCCTGGACCACAGGAGACTGCCATGTCTCTGGGCTGGGGTATCAGCAGACCCTTTCTAGCATCTGAGATGTTCCTGACCTGCCAGGGGGACTCCCTTCATCTTTTCCTGTTCCAGACCTTTTTGACAAATCGGGTAGAAAATGATAGAACCTTTGAATCCCATGAGTCATGAAGGCACTTCAAGTTTTTCCTTCACATCTCATCATCTTTTCTGTTTGCAGATGAATGTTGTTAGCACATGAGGAGACACTGCTCATTAAAATATGTGTTACAGTCTACCAGTTCATCCAGACAGTGCTGTAATGAATCGTGCAGTTATTATTGTGTTTGCACATTTGTCACGCAAATAGAACCTCTTGCTTTTAGTAGGCACTTATGATAAGAGACATATGCCAACATCCAGGTGGCAAACATCACTCCAGTACAAAAACAAGAACGCTGTGTCCCAAATAAAAGGATCTCTCTCTGTCCTCATAGATATGTTTGTGTGGGCGTCAGTAAACTGCAGAATGTACATTAATATTGAACAGAGCTTAGTAAGTTTGACTGTAATATTTCGCCAGCAGGATTTTTATACTACCTTTCTCTGTCACGACACTCGTATTGTCCTCTTGTCATATTATGTCTTCTTCCAGCTCTTTATGAGGCGAAGTTAATGAACACAGGAGATGACGAGATGAGCTATTTAATGGTGATTTAAAGCATCAATACAAAGAAAGTGCTCCATATAAGTTTCCTAGACAGTGGAAACTTGAAGTGCCAAACTAAATGGTGTACAGTATGTCTGTCTGTGAGGGCAGTGAAAGTGCTTTTTAAAAGCTGTCTGTCTATGTGCAGCCAGAGAGCTAAATGGAGACCTAATATTGTGACCTCCTTGAATAAATGAGGATGTGGACATGCAATATTCAGAGGGTTCACTAACTGCAGTCACACTAGTCGGACTTGTCAGACCCTCAGCTAAAACTTGCTGCACCTCAGCATTAATGATTCAACAGTAGTTACCAGGAGACTGAATATGTGATCTGTGTTTCATACACTGCTCCTTTAAATCTTTGCAGCACGACAGCTAATGGGAAATGTTTCATGATGAATTTTTTTTCTGCCTCCCTCAGTTCACTTTGGATATTTAATGCAGTACTGGTAGCAATCAGCACGGTTCAATAAATGATAGAGTGGGTGATTGCTGGACTCACAGTGGCCCCTGTCCGTCAGAAATACGCGCTGCTCCTTAATGTAGGCGTACGGGGGAGTCAAATAGACTAATCTCTAACAAGCTTACTGAGTACAAACCTGCAGATGGACACAGAAAAACGTGAAGGTGTAAGTGAATATACATTAATTAGTTACACCTGCCTAATATTGTGTAGGACCCTCTGTGTCCCCAAAACAGCTTTGACCCATTGGGGCATAGATGGTGAACCGTAAATGGACTGATTCTTATATAGCGGTTTTCTACTCTACTTGAGCACTCAAAGCACTTTATACAACATATCTCATTCACCCATTCACACACACATTAATTCAAGCACTTTTTTCTACATCTAAGTGCTTTCTATCTAACATTCACACTCTAATGAACGCATCTGGAGCAACTCAGGGTTCAGTATCTTGTCCAAGGATACTTTGGCATGCAGACTGGAGCAGCCAAGGATCGAACCACCAGTCTCATGAAGCAGCTAGTGTTAGCTCAAACACACTAAAGCTGCGGGCAGCAGCAAGATAACACAACTAAATTAGGAATAAACTGATCAGCAGTCTGCAGTGCACAGGTGCTTAACTGCATGTGTGTGAGTGACTCAGTCACTTAGGTAAAGGCCATTAGTAGATGCTACTTATATTATATGACAAAAGTACTGGGCAATGCCTCTTAATCTTTGAGGTTTCAGGTGTTTTCAGTCTCATTGCCACAGGTGTGTAAAATCAAACACCTAGCCACATAGTCTGCCTTTACAAACATTTGTGAAAGAATGGGTTGTTCTAAAGAGTTCACTGAATTTGAGTGTGGTACTGTAACCACTGCTGCAACAAGTCAGTTTGTGAAATTTCTTACCTTGTAGATATTCAATAATCGACTGTAAGTGGTATTATTGCAAAGTGGAAGCTTTTAGGAACCATAGCACCTTGGCCATGAAGTGACAGACCATGTAAAGCTATAGAGGGGGGTCAGCGATTGCTGACATATACAGGGTGTAAAAGTCACCAACCCTCTGCTGACTCGTTAACTGCAGAGTTCCAATCGTCCTCTGGCATTAACATCAGCACAAAAAGTGTGCAGTGGGAGCTTCATGGCATTGATTTCTATGGCTAAGCAGCTCCTGGTCCAGTACTTTTGTCCATATAGTGTACTTTACTTACTTTACTCCTGCATAAATATGTAGATAAGTTGTGGCTGCAGTAAAGTAATTACTGACAGAGAAGACAATCTTGATAAACTGCTAAGTGAGTATATAATCCTAACTGAGCTGGTACTCGATTGTTATTATCTCACACAATATACATTTTTTATTTTTGAATATTGAGGTTATCATCAATACTGGTAGACACCTTAATGGGAGTTTAAGTAACATCCACATGAATGCAAGGACCCAAGGTTTCCCAGCAGAACACTATTGTATAACTAACTATATTATTATTAACTTCCCCTGTCTGTGGTTTTAATGTTGTGGCTGATCAGTGTATATTCTTTATAAAGATTTTAGGTCAGTTTTTGACATCTTTGACACACTGTCAAAGATGTCAGTATTTCTAGCAGTCATTTTTGTTACAAAATTGTGTGGACCCAACTGTTGATAGCATGAAGCTCAAGGCAGGTATAAAATTTAATATCTATAGTAAAATTTACTGTGGGGAAAAAAACAAAACCAAACAAAACACTGCACAGTTGTAGCAGGGAAAAAATCCAGTAAACTAACCAGATAAACCAAACGGTTAAAGCCCACAGGAAACATACAGCGGAAGATGCAGAAATGAGAGCATGATAAGAAGACAACCTGACATAGACTGAGGGGCTACATAAAAGGAGCATTTGCTTAAGAAGATTCCTAATTGAGTAAATCACCCAGTAGTATCTGCGTGGAAGCCATAACAGAGCTGGTTGAATACTCCAAATGCTAAAGAAAGATGTTTCAATGCTCCCTATTCATTCCAACCTCTGTACTGAAGTGATATTTTTACAGTATTGTTAACATTTAGCCTGCATCTGCAAAGTACCTAATGAATGTTTTTTTCTGTTTTTTTTAGGTCATCTTTGAGACATTGTAGTTCCAACGCAGCAGACACATGTAAACATTTGGCATTGCATATTAAGTACAGTAAGATTCTCTGAGCATCTCATTTAACAGCTTTTAATCATGTTATAATATATTATCTTATTCTTCACTGAAAACGCTACAACAACAGCAAAAAAAAATCTGAATCTACTTTCACTTTTTTTGTTTTTGCTCCTTATTAAAATGAAAAAAAAATGATTTGGAAAAAGGAAACAGTGTTTTTCAGTCTTCTGAGATTTTGGATTTTATTAACAGCTAAACAGGATGACACACTCACAGCAAACTTGTTTGAATAATATAATGGACAGCATGCACACCCACAAAGCTTCATCTTTGTAAATGTTACAATACCTTGAATAGAGTGGCAGCAAAATAAAAGGCAGAGGGGGGCTACATATTTCTCTTTCCTCACATCTGTCCTTCCATTTATATTCTTGGTTTCTTCTGGGGAGTGAGAGCACAATAGGCCTTTTTTCTTCTGCTGCACATGTTGATTTAAAATGACTACTTGCTTCCATCTCTTGGGGTGACATAGCATATATCTGAGGCCACAGACAACTCATGAATAAATGGAATTGAAGTAATATATGTGTTCCAGCAGAGCGGTCTGGGAAAAAAATGGTAACCACAATTCCCAACAAGATTTGTAATATGTAGAGGTTCTGACAGGCACGCCTTCATTCGTTTCATCATTTGCAGATGATGACAATAGTCATGACTCATGCAAACAGGGAGCTGGGACAGAATACACAAACACTCAGAGGGAGGTGGAAAGTTTTCTTCTAAAAGTTCTCCCACTTTAAATTTCTCGGCTACATTTCATTTTTTCTTCTCACCCACTAGAGCACCATCAGCGTGGATCTTGTGATGACTGATGTCAGAGAGACAGAGACCTAAGTGTCTCACCTTCTTCCTCTTTTTTCCCTTACAGGTCTGTCCCTCAGGCTGGTATTGATCTAACACCTCTTGTACTTGATCATAGCCTCATGCACAGTTGCTGTGGTCTCAGTATTTCCAGCTTGAACAAAATAAAATGAGCAGCAGCTGCTGTCAAATTTCCAACTTTATTTTTCTCTGTTAAATAACTTTTTCCACTTTAGTTATACCTGATGGAGTGTAGACATTGGTAATGGAGCAGGGGTGAAGAAGATCTAGATATCAAAGTGACTACTGATGAGCTCGCTAAACCCCTGGATGCTGGGTCTGATGAAAATTCGAGGTGGCTGCGGTGGAGGATGGTTGTATTGATCTGACTATGAAAGAAATGAGCAACCCATTCTCATTCCCAGGCTGTCAAATACCACCTTTTTTCAAATCTACTGGCATCTCTGAGATACACAAGGTCCTTTGGTCAAGATGAAAGCACGTTATCAATTATATTCATGAAAGCTGAGCTCCTCAAGTGAACAGAAACTTCATTAATGTAATGTAAGGATTATTACTGCAGAAGTAGCACCAGTGTTATGTACTATTTAATGTCAAAATGGCTGCTTTGAAACAGGTCTGCTATCATTTTTCAAAGCTGTTTATTTGACCTTTAGGTATGTTTTGCAGCTAAGTGACCTTTTGTGGATGCTTGAATAGGTGTAGATAAGCTCATCTTGTTGTGTCCTCGTCTTTTCCAGTCTGTCAATAAGATGGACTGGAGAATTGGCATGTCAATGTGTACTGCTGATAACCTGCTAATATTCTTATTACAGGAGGCATTTGGTTTTACAGATTTTAGCTTAGATCTTAGCTACATTTAGATGGAAAATCCAATTAATGACTGAGTCTAAAATTCTACTGTGAGCTTTTAACAGTGTTGAGTAACACAATCTGCACTCTAATCAGCTCAATTTTAAATTCTGTCAGCTTTGAAAGAATTGAACAGCTACAACTGATAAACAGGTTTTTTGAATTCGTAACTGTTACAGCTGGCACCTCTGATTGACTTCCTGTCCATGGCAAGCGTGTGAAGCGGTGGGTGTTGTAGTACCAGCCATTCACCAAAGTGATGGATAATACCAGATTTTTAAGTAATAAGGTTGAAATAAGCAAAACTAGTTGCCATTAAATAAAACTATATTAAAACCAGAAGACCCAATTGTATAATACCAGAAATTCAGTAAAATCTAACAAAATGTGACTTTGCTATGAGAGAATATGATTGACTACAAAGGAGGAGGGTCCAAAAAAGCCTGCAGTGATGAAGGCTTACTAAACACATTAAGTGGAAGTGCAGCATTTGTTTTCTGTCTGATATAGAGGAAACAGCACCTACTTATTAATATGAGTTTCATGTGATTATTTCAGAAACATTGCAGTAATAAACAAAATGAAATGGCTTTAGCTGAAGTACAAAGTGCTTCATCATTTCTTTAATGTTTTGTTGTTATAAAAGCTAAAAAATAAAATAAAAATAGAAGAAAAGAATGATAACAAGTGGGAGCATTTTGGAAAAGTTATAAACACTGTTGGGTATAA
This sequence comes from Heterochromis multidens, assembly GCA_015108495.1. Taxonomy (NCBI): domain Eukaryota; kingdom Metazoa; phylum Chordata; class Actinopteri; order Cichliformes; family Cichlidae; genus Heterochromis; species Heterochromis multidens. The sequence goes on from VUQS01002826.1 coordinate 8,559, forward strand.
TGAGTTACAGTTACTGTAATCACATTACATTTTTCAGAAACACAGTAATTCTAACTAAATTCAGTAATTACATTACAGTTACAATGATTGGACTTTAAAGTCTCTTTAGGCTGGTTTTCAACTTTGGTTTGTGTTCGTACGTAAAAACTAAAAGAAAGATCGTATATATGTCCTCATTAGGATAGAGATTTGTGTTGGTGTGTGGGACTGTAGCCTCAGGTTTATATTGTTAACTGGTAATTATGAGACAACACATTTCAGATCATTTTACGTAGTAACGAGAAAGTAATGTAACGAGTAGTGTAACAAACTACTTTCTCTGGCGAGTAATCAGTAATGTACTTAATTACTTTTAAGAAAAGTAACGAGCAATGTGTAATACATTACTTTTTTTGAGTAACGACCCCGACACTGGTTAAAAATGCCCTCATGAAACTGAAACAGAAGGCACATTTTCTAATAATTGATGGACATTATCATAATACATCCATCTGATACAGGTATAAATCACAACTGATGGTAAATTTGTTTCCATTAAAAAAATCAATATTAGTATAGATTGCAATAGCTAGCCATGAAGTTACTTGACTTGCTCTGATATTCTGCTCAAACCACACTAGGTTGACAGTTTAACTTGAGCTCGACAGCTAGCTTAAGTAAGCTTTAGAGGCAAGTTTTATAGTGTTTAATAAAAATTCACATATTTTGATTTATCAGAATATCAGACCAAGTTACATGTGGTTATGAAAAAAAATGTGTTCTTTTTTGTCAATTTCTGCTTTATTTTTCTCCCTTCCTTGGTGACATTATGGGACTCACTGACTGTACTCAGGGAACCACAGTAAAAATTAGTTGCTAATTGAACTGTTGAAGATTATGTGAGGATTAGTGTGCCTGATGACACTGAAGGCTGAATGTGCTGGGGCTCAGCCCTGGAATGTCCCTGCCAAATTTGACCCCTGATCAGGATACAACCTGAGATGACTGGCTGGAAATTATCGCCACTCACAAGGCATTCTTTTACAACTGTTCTTAGACCACTATCAGACTGATTGCAAAATATATTTATTCTAGAAGGAAATATCACATTTCCTAATCATGTACACCATGGGTATCTCACAAAGAAGTCACACACCTTACTGTTTTCAGTACTGCCTCACCCCTCCCCGGCTTCTCAGAGGCCATGGAGAAGCATTTGTATGCAGTCCTCCAACCAACAGCTTTTTGTCTAAACGAGTAGGCTTGAAAAGGAAGAACAGGAGGTGGGCTTCACCACAAACAGAAAGAAGTGCAGCATATAAAAAAAGCACAAACAAGAAGTACAAACAATCTCTGAACACAGATTCCTTTTTTTATCTGGAGCTGCAGAAACTTTCTTGGACACTTCCTCTGGTTTTTTCCCCCCTAGGCTCTACCATACTCCTAGCTGCTGTAGTCCACTTCATCTTCATTGCAACAGTTGCTCCCCTCTTAATTTCGGGAAAACTAAGTTTCTATCTTCTATGGAATGATCTAAAAATATGTGCCATGCTGAAAACAGTCCAGAGAGGCACAAGAAGGTGATCTTTTATGGTAGATGGGCCATCTACCATATTGCATCAGGTAAGATCTTTAATTCTTAGATGCATTTTCCTGGAACATTTTGATCATACCTCATGCTTAATTACAGAGAAATTTGCCTGAAGCTTGTAGGTATGACCAGGACTGTGCAAACTCAAAGGGGTTTTCAATATAAGGGATGTTTGTTGCACATGTGACCAGCTTTAACTCTATACGGACAAGCATTTACATGGACCCAAATCACTGATATGCATTTGTCACATAAACAGATCTGAGCTCTCACAGCAGCAGAGTGAGAAGACAGCAGTAAGCAGCCTTTATGATGACAGCAGGTCACCAGAAACCTCTAGTCAGCCTCGCCTTTTGGACACAGAAAAGCCAGCACACAATAAAGCTGTTGTTATGAATGCAGTACTGCAGCTCTTCAGCCTTCTCGTTGTGCTCTTTGAAAGCGGTGGAAATGCCAGCGTCTACTCTTTACTCAAAAGCCAAGGTAATTAAATGTAAATGACCAACAATCTGTGTCTCCAACAATTTTCTCTACATTTTGCACACGTTTGTTACCACCCTGCAGAGGAGTAGGAGATTTGTGGGACTAAAAAAGGGATTTTACATTCAGAGTAGATTATTTCAAGCCATGAAATCCTGCAGAGCAAAATCATAAACTTACCTCCAGCTCAGTGATGCCATAATGACAGGTGATTAACCAATCTGAGGAGAAATACGGAATGTTTAAGGGGAGGAGAAATGTTATATTACAGTATCTTATCATTGACTCATGGAAGAATGATCACTGTGATGAGAGAGTAGCTTCAGCAGAGAGGCAGTAGGAGAGTAATAGATTTTGAAGATGAGAAAAGATAAAGGAAGAGGACTGAAGACAGATAAAGGGATACTGAATCTATTCCTCAGTGATTTTCTGCACTATATCCCTCCTCTAGCTAGGTCAGCAGTCTAAGTAATGAATGGATATTTCTGATCATTTTTCACATTGCTTGCTTTTCTTCATACATTTGCACATTCTACACACTCTGCTGCAGGAGGAATATTAGCCTCCATTTCCAGCTCTGTGGTGTCATGGTTGGGTTACTGCTTCACATGAGAACCTGAATCATTTTCTGTGTTGTTGAAGACATTTATTTTGGAATGAGACATGTTATGGATTGGTCCCTTTAAGTCTTGGTCAGGCTGATGAACAGTAATTGTGTGTGCAACTCATAACAACTCCCATGGAGAGCAAATGCCTTTAGCTATGTCCTTAAACCCTCTGAAGTCTAAGTCCTCAACGAGGTCTGTTTCATCCAACCTCTGTGTGTTTGTAAAATTGAGACTTTGGAGGCAGGCCGTAGGCTGCAGGCTGCCCATCTAATCAGAAGTCAAAACTTTAGTTTTATTTATTTATTTATTTTTATGTTCTATTTCCTTTTGCTGTTGGCTGAACAAAAATAAAATATGTTTTTCTTAAGCATTTGGGCAAAGTTCCTCTTTGAGTGGGCCAAGGCATAGCCCTTAAACCATGTCATTGTTCAGTAGTTCCTCTGCTTAATGTTGTAATGAGCACCGAGTCTCTCAGATGATGGCACTAATACTGCATTAGTACCAATAACATGGTATGGTATCATTAAATAAATAATTATTTTAGAAACAAGTGTTTTGAATAGTGGGGCAGAAACTGTAACCAGTTTTTTACACCTGAAAGAGCAGATGCTGCATTTAAACTTTGTGCTTCCAAAGGACATGAAAAATTCTGAACCTCTTTCAACTGGACCTCTTTAGGTTTTTAACATAAATCAAACATGCAAAAAAAAAAAATCACTGAGGGCTAACGAGGGGAGAGGAAACAGCTGGGTAACAAGAAACAGGTGAAACTAATCAAGGATAACAAGACAGGGGAAATAAAACTAAAAGCACGAAATAAAACAGGAAGTAACTAACTGAACACTGAGATAAGACACTAACACACTTGGGACTTGACCCAGGGAAACACTAGGAAACATGAGATCACACTCAAAGAACCCTAACCAAAATACTAAGCAAGAAGATGAAAATGAAAATCCATCCATCCATCCATTTTCTTCCGCTTATCCGGGGCCGGGTCGCGGGGGCAGCAGCCTAAGCAGAGAAGCCCAGACCTCCCTCACCCCGGCCACCTCCTCCAGCTTATCCGGGGGAACACCGAGGCGTTCCCAGGCCAGCTGAGAGATATAATCTCTCCAGCGTGTCCTGGGCCTGCCCCAGGGCCTTCTCCCGATGGGACATGCCCGGAACACCTCCCCCAGAAGGCGTCCAGGAGGCATCCTCGTCAGATGCCCGAACCACCTCAACTGGCTCCTTTCGATGTGGAGGAGTAGCGGCTCTACTCTGAGCCCCTCCCGGATGGCTGAGCTCCTCACCCTATCTCTAAGGGAGAGGCCAGCCACCCGTCGGAGAAAGCTCATTTCCGCCGCTTGTATTTGCGATCTCGTTCTTTCGGTCACTACCCAGAGCTCGTGACCATAGGTGAGGGTAGGGACGTAGATCGACCGGTAAATCGAGAGCTTCGCTTTTATGCTCAGCTCCCTCTTCACCACGACAGACCGGTACAGCGTCCGCATCACTGCAGCCGCAGCCCCGATCCGTCTGTCAATCTCCCTCTCCCCTCTCCCCTCACTCGTGAACAA
>VUQS01002830.1:0-11770 GCA_015108495.1 Heterochromis multidens
ATTCGCACACACCCACACACACACACACACACACATATATATATAAATATATAAATATATATATATATATTTTTTTTTTTTTTTTTAATTAATTTTTTTTTTCTTAAGTACTGGTGTTCATGTTTCATTTCATTTGTTTTCTTTAAATTGTAATGGGAAAAAAAATTCTTGAGTATAAAGCAAATACCTGTTAGCAGAATCTTTTTTATATAGCATGTCATTAGTGCATGATGCTTTTTCCTTATTTAAATGTTACTCTGTGCCATATTAGCCTCAATAATACATACAGTAGGGCAGCTGTGTGACATTTTTTTCTCTCTTTTTCTCTCCTATCTGTGTGACATCTGCTGAACTTGTCGGGTGTTTACTGGTGTAACAACTGGTGTCTTCACTCCCCCACCCCTCCTCTTCTCTCTGGTGCTTCCCATGCCCCCACACAATGAATACACTTGCATCCAGACTGCAGAACCAATTGTCACGCTGGGAGGAAGGCAAATCAAATCTTACGGCAGCAACTAGGCGAGGAGATTGCTTTTCCTCTCAGCTGCAGAGAAGCAAGTCCATCGTCCCTGTGCTTCGGGTTTTGCTGGAGAGAAAGAAGAAAGGGGTGAAAAGGGGAAAGCTATTGGGCTGCAGCAACTGGACAGCAAGTCTCCCAGAGGTCAAGTCTCACCCATTTCCTCCCATCTTCACCGTCTCTCACTCTCCACTCTCTTTTCACTCCGCTCCCCACTCGTGCTGACACTACCTATCAGTCACCCGGCGACACCAAGGACTACATTCCTGCCTCCAGCCCTCCAGATGAAACGGAACAATAATTATGGGGATAGAGTGGCTCTGGCCGCCAAACTGGGGCCGCTCAAATCACAACAACACATTGTCCAACCTGATTAAGTAGCCATTTGTGGCATCCTCGCTGTAGTTAAGCAGTCCTCATCCTCTTGCCTGAAACCTGACCTCCCAGCAAGATATATTGACATGTCCTCCAATTTGAGGTTGGTTAGAAATGTGGGGGAAGACATTACATTTCTTTACAGGAAGTTCAAGCTATTATTCCTCAGAATAGGTACTACTGACTGACTCATCAGTGCCCAAAAATATGCCTTCATATGATAGGCGTTTGCCTAATTCCACTAACAATTTGATAAGTGAAGAAAATAAGTCACATTCTTGATTAATGAGGTGCTGTAGAGTGGATGAAAAGCTGGTTTGGAAGAGATGGTGATGCAACACTATTGACTGGAATAGTGTGAGGTTTCTCCTTAGGTTATACACCCTTAAGAAGGCTTGATGTAAAATCCCTGTGAGAGAAATGCATTATGAAAAGTTCCATTTCAGTACAGGGACAGCTTGAGAGCAAGGGCACACTGCTTTCCTCTCCAAAGCATGCTCACATAGAACACGTTAACCACACCAATTACAGGCCGCAGCTAGAGTGACATTTACAAGAAATTTTCTATCTTGTCATTTAAATTAAGTTTTCTCCTTGTTACTCACGCCTTGCATTTTCATTTCTGTTCCTCCGGATGCACAGCCACTGTAGCAGATGAAGCAGTTTAATCTGTGTACACTGTGATCAAAATGGAGCACAGGTAATAATGTAACCAGTATGTTTAAATCAAAATATAGTAATAGATCAATTATCTGCATTGGAATTGTTATGGCAATTATACTTCTGATAAGGGAGACAATCTGATAGAGCATTACATATACATTCTTGAAAAATGGCATACTTTAGAAATAAAAGTTAAAATCTTTAATTAATGATTTATCTGGTTTGCAGTAGGTTGCCACTGCTGTTACCTTTGATATTTAAAAGACTCAAGCTGAACGGGAACAAAAGGAGTCAGGGGTAATACAAAAAAACAAACACTGTGTGCTTCAAATTATGGGATAATAATAAAATGTTAATTAAATTCCTTTTTTAATGAATTATCTTCCCCATTGTAATGAGTTAAAGTTTAATTAGGGGTAAATGGTAAAAGGGAAAAGGAATGATGTTAACCTTCAGTGCATAAATATATTGCATCATAATTTACAAACCCCAATCAGAAGCCCACGCTGCACTGTTGCTTATTATCATGAATTTTTCCTACAAAAATAATGAGGTATAAAGGAAGTGAGAAGGCAAGTAGGAGTTCATCTGCTTATTTAAGATAGACTTATGTGCATGTCAGAATATTGGAAGATAAACACCCTTATGTTATACAAAAAAATAATCCTTAAAGTTTATAGCCACAAGACCTGTATCAGACTCTGTCAGGTAATGATGCCACAGAGCATAGTGTATATATTCTTTGTAAAGCCAGGTGAAAATGGCATCAATCTAAAATCTGAACAAAGACATGCATTTGGTAGCTTTAACAATCTCTTACATTTTTCATAGACTGCAAATAGGTCATGGGAGCTATTTGCCAGAGGTAAACACTGCACATTCAATGCTGTGATCTTCCAACATCATTTTTATTTATTTATTTATATTTAGTTATTTATTTATTCATTTCAAAAAAGATCCAAGAAAACTGGGACTAATGTTTGACATTTCCTCTGCTCCCCCATCCTCACTGCTCAGACTCATCTGCATTGTGGTTTCACTTCCACTAAGACGTTGAAAAAGTTCAAAATGTTCAACCCCATTAACATCTAATAAGGAGTGTGTTCGCACAGTTGCACACTGAGTTTTAATCCAAATCTGTCTGGTCACTATGTATGACAGCTGCAGGGCCACTGCTACCTCAACAGCAGGCCTCTGTCAAATGTGCAGCTCACTTGATAATAAGCAACTGCGCTCCAGTGCCAGCATTAACCTTTCTTACCATCAGGGTGACTTTTTTCAACAGGGCTTTGATATCGGTACACTGTAGACTTTCCTCGGAAGTCAGCCATTGACTCAGCTGTTATCAGGATACAGTATCTGCACCATGGAATTTTAAGTGAAGGCCCTTGCTTTCTTTTAGGAGAAAATACCTGCATCTTATCAAACCTTGTCAAAAAGGTCGTGTCCTGGCTTTTTTGCAGGACTGGGCATGTCCTTTGAGAGGATTTGATATCCTATGGCCTTCTGACATCTTACCTAGTGTAAGTAGATGCTTGGAAGATGTAGGGAGGGGCTGCCTGCTTAGTTTACACTAGTTTCTCTGCCCATGTGCTCTTTTCGTCAGACATTATCCTTGCTAAATAAATGTTGGGGAAAAAAAGGAATGCAAGATCTCTTTGAACTGTGTTTTCTAATGTGGGTCAGAGATCTATTGCATGCATATTCTGAAAGCCTTTTCATCTGCAATTGCAAAGTTAAGATTCCCCTGGTACATTCTTAATTTCATCTACTTCTCTTGCAGTTATTTATTTAATATTTCCACATTAATGTCTTCTCAAACATGGTAAAAGTGAAGAGTTCAGAGAAGAAAAAAGGGAAACTTTTCTTCTCCCTCTGTCTGCATGATAGTCTGTCCTCCCTAATGACTCCATTTTAAAGACAGTGGGCTGACTGGCAGTGGAGGGAGGGAGCAAGGGATCGAGAGCGGGGAGGGTGAACAGGAGAAGAGAGGCTGTGCTCACTGCAGCACTCTCCTCAGCTCTCAACTCCCAGTCAGCCTCTCTGTGTGTGTGCTTTGAAAGAGAATAGGATTCAGCCCTTTGAAAGCCGAGGCTGCTCACCAGGGCCTTTGTGTAAAATAACATCTCTACTGAAAGCCAATTACTGGTAACATTATTTTGGTTGCTTCCATTATTAAAAGTACCTCTCTCTGTTGCCCCCATCATCCCTCCGCCACAACCCCCACCCCACCTGCTCCGCCATCACTCTCTTACAGACGGAGAATTATTCCATTGACTCCAGTTATGTGAACAGCAGAGCCCACCTCATTAAAAGGTATGTCTTGATTAGGAATTGTTACCAGCACCTCATTACCATTGTTATCTGTAATTGTTTTATCTAATGAGTGCACAGCTACTGTTGCAGTAGTTTTCATGTGTTCCTGCATGTTCTTCATTCAGCATAATTGCAAGGGGAGGATAAGATTTTAGGATAAATAGTATTACTCTAAAATGCGTTTAGTAGACACTTGTTGAAATGAGCCACAAAGTCATACTTTCAGATTATTAAATTATACAGGGCAGCAGAATCTGCAAGTAATGATTTTCATATTTGCAGATAAGTGTGATACACTTCTGTACTTTGGTTCATTAGTGGCACATAAGCTTGAATTTTATCAGGTAAAAGAAAAAAATTCAACTACCCAATCATTATATTATGTTCAAAAGATTTTTTTCAGTGATTTTTAAGAAAACAGTCATGAATAGAGCATAATTGCATACTTTTATTTTTCCTTTGTGAGGAAAAGAAGGATAAATGTTTTCATTGTGCATTGTTATTCAGTCCACTTAAACCAAGATCTTGGATTGGGTTGCAGGAATTCAGGACTGGAGACTGGGATGGGTTTCATTTAATAATTCCCTCAAGCCAAAGAGGTTTTTGTAACCAGTCTCACTTTGTAAACTATAGTTCTCCCTTTTTACCTGCAGCTATAGAACATTCCAGGCTTCCTTTTGTTTGAGGCCATCCTAGCCTTTTGAAAATCCATTATGGCAATTTCTCCCCAAAAGAATCCCTGCATTAATGTAAACAAAGAGCATTCAAGTGTGGGCCTCTGCAGCATACTACAAAGAAATCCCCTCAGGAGCCAGGGAGCCTCTGGTCTGGGACAGGTGCAATTACAGTGATAACATCAGAGAGCCAGCATTACCTCCACTGCAGTCCTCTCTCCCAGACTGGAGAATGTGAAGCTTGCACCATGGAATGCAGCTACCTTGTACTGTCCTTTGCTTCCTCTATATTTTTTGTGCACTTTTGTTTACTTTCATTTTCTCCTCAGTCTGTCTTCTTTCTCCTCTCTAACCCCTTGTCTGTCTTTACATAAATTCATTCATGTTTTTTTTCTCTCTTGCATGAACACATGTTCATATATTCACCCCTATTTAGTGTTGTTTGTAAAGCAGAATTTGTTCCAGTGGGATGGAAATCAAATGAAGGGAAATCACGCTGTTACTGTGCAGCTGTTGATTGTACCCCCACACCCCACCCTCTTTATTGACTGTGAGCCCCAAACAAGACAGATGCTCAGTTTGTATGCTTCCAGCATTTTCTACATCCATCTTCCTTCCAGGAATTCCTGATTACTGCAGTATTTGTTTGATTGTAGTGAGTGAGTGCCTCCTGTTTGTTCAGTGCAATGTCCTTGAAGTCAGCGCATCCATCCAAAATGTCCCTGGCTGAAACATCCTATGGCTGGTTTGCTATCTATGAAGTTGAAAAACGTCCACTTAATCCAAGAAGGCTCTCAGGAGATTTAAACTCCCTTCTTATTACATGGAAGTGCAAACAGAAGCTGGAAAGAGGTTTTGTTCTTTGAAAAGGTGTGGTGCTTAACTTAGACTTGCAGCCAAAGTAAATTAGTGTTCATCTGTTTTGAATTCATGGAAATGCACCGTGTTAAAGAAAGCAAAAAATCTAGAGAAAACACAAAAAGGGACATGAAGCAAAAGACAGACAAGTCGTCACAAACCATTAGAGACACCAGGATGAAGAAGAACATGTGATAAGGTGAGGTGACAGTTAATCAACATTTCCCTTTCCTCCCTCCTGGCCCCCATGTAGCACATCGACATTCAAGGACCTGGAGGGGAACAGTCTGAAGGACAGTGGCCATGAGGAGAGCGACCAGACAGACAGCGAACATGATGTCCAGAGGGGACACTATGTTGACACGGCTGTCAATGACGTGCTGAACATGACTATTCCTCCTAATGTTTGCCAGCTGCCAGACCAAGGTAAGAAAATCTGTGTCTGTTTGTGTTTATGTGTGAGTGTACTGTGTGTGTTTAGAGGATTGCTACATCATTTGGGATGTGTTTCAAGTTTCAAGATAAGACCAGTGTGTATTTTGTGTGCCACTGAGACTGTTTTTATGCTACCAGAGCATCTGTAAAGATGCATTTGCCCATTGGAGGTCTCAAATGTGCAAGTATGTGAATAACATCACAGGTTTTTTTTGTCTTTGATGTTAGTACAGCTAATGTGAGGGATGTCTGACGGCAAAGGCTACCCTTTGATACAGGCTTAGCCAACGTTATTGACTGATAGTAGCCATGTCTGCTGTTGAGGATGAGCTGACTTCAGATGTGCTTGAATGGCAGCAATTAGGCTCATAAAGGTAGAAGGTGGAAATCTACATATCTTCATGTGCCCTCATCCATTATTCAATTGGATCATTTAGCAGGGAATTAATGTTGATGTTTCATTTCTGACTCACCATTTAAAAAGATATCCACTTGGTTGGCAGAAGTCAGTGTAAGGGTCATGTTCATTCTTAACTACTGCCAGTCAGACTGAGGTAGAGAGTGGGTCAGTTAGAGGGAGAGGGGAGAAAAAGCAGGATAAAGCTGTCTAGAGCAGACCAGGATGTTACTATATGCACCTGAGGGTATTTACTGTGCTCAAAGGAAGCACTACACACACAGGTGCAATGGCTCAGAAGAGCGCAAGAGTCAGTGTGTGAAACACTGCAGATATTTTAGGATAACCCCCATTAGCAAATTCATTCATAGTGAGGAGGAAACAGTGGACATTTGAGGACAGATATCTTTCGCATCGGAACTTTACATTTGCACCGTGCCCCAATTTGGAAACTGGTGCCAAATTTAGGTTTTCCTTCCTCATTTAACGTTGACATAATTTTGGTTCCTTTTTTCTAACACTGTCCTAGTAAGGCTGTCTACTTTCTAACTACTCTACTTTCTTCTTCTGTAGCTTATATAGTGAAAAAAAATTTAATGAGCAAGAGATAGCGAAAAGGAATACGACTTTATAAAAAAGCATAAAGAAATGAAGATTATGTGATTTTTTTTTTAAATTATTTATCTATTCTGTCTATTTTTGTCAGTGGACTGTGAAGTGTGTGGGTGTGGTTGAAAAAGCAGTAATGGATATCTGTAGGCTCTTTCTTGCCTGGTTCCTGGCATATCTAACTAGTCACATTCTTTACTTGGAGGAGTTTCACTGTTGATATTGTTTGACTGGGTAATAATAACATTAGTCAGCCTACATTTTATGTTGTTCAAGAATGGAGTCATATACATGGATATGTCTTCCTGGCTGGAAGTTCACACCTTGTAATGACTTAGCTGAGAAATATGTAGGGTCAGGAAGTATGATGACCATTAGAATCAACTTGTGCTGGGTGTTACCCTGGTGGTATCAGACAATAATGAACAGTGAAAAGTGAATTTGCTGACTATTGGCTGTCAGCTGTAATTACTTCAGAACCTGCAAAAAATTCCTGTGTCTCTAAAAAATGCATGCTGACGGGTCTTCTAGTAGTGGGATCTCATTATTGGAGACAATTAGAAGTAATGTACATGAAGAATATTACAAGTGGGGAGAGCTCTCTGAGGCAGATCTTTTTTCATTAACACCACCAATGATTGTATCTGTTTCAGCAAAATGGATGCATGCCTCCTGAATTTGTAATGCAGCACCACATTGCCAGTAAACAGAACAACAGGCTATTTCACAGTGTCTGTCCTTTCCTTTGACCAGAACAAACAGATGATAATGAGGTATCTGTTTGGAATTACAATTTGATGGTTTGTTTTTGCTTTTTTTAAAATTTATTTATTTATTTGTTTATCTATCTATTTATTTATTTATTTTAATCGCTTTTACCTCCAGACTCACGTTTGGCCTCTGATTTTCTTTAGTAACAACTTAACAAAATACCTTAGTGGAATCTCTTTTCCCATTGCTTTTCTTAGTCATTCTGCAGCAGTGGTCACACCACAGAGTAATGAGAGTCTGGTTATAACTATTAAATAAATTGGGCAAAGATCACATGCGGAAATGTAATAACATTCCAAATGAAATCATCTTTCTATTGCAATCTCAACGGTCTAATTACACGGGGAAAGGGCATGGTAGGATGACATGATGGGCTGGTTCAGCATGATGCATAGTTCAACAGTTCTGTCTCTTCTGGTGTAACAGGATTTGAGAATATCTTTTTTTTTCTTTGTTGTTCCTCAGGAGACCACCAGCTTTGTCATTTTCACGCTTCTTTTTCCTCTGTTCAAACTGTCTTGAGTACAAAGGCAGAAATAGAGTTCAGGTTTATATAATATGGGAAGTGTAGTGGTTGCAGTCTAACAAATATGGGGTTTTATTTTGAGCTCATCTGTTTTAATTGACAAAAATGGACGCTATCTGCCAGTTCTATTGAGTGAGTGGAGGGAATTTTCAGAAAACAAATAGGCATGTTCACTAAACACCCTGCTGTTTAGATGTCTTCTGGGAATAACTGTGTTGTATAGTGCACCTCTCCTGCCAGCGAAAGCAGAAAACAAGTTGAGAGACTACAATTGCCAAAGGACAGCAACACGCACAAGCTGAGGATAGAAGAGGCTTGTTTTTTGTGTGTTTTTTATTGTTCTGTTTTCTTGTGTTGATAAGCGCTGAGAACAAAAGGAAGCTGAAAAGGGAAGGGAGGTAGGGTTAAACTCTCGGGCTTTTACAGTGCAAATGTTTACTATTCCCAGTGTCATGTAAAGATGTTGTTTGCCCAGGAGACAATCTGTTACCTTTACACAATGACCCTGCATCTATGTCATCTTGTTGACTTTCATGTGGGAATCCATTCGTGTGACAAGATTCAGCTGCTAACTAACCCAGCACCATATCAGTGCGGGCATTTTTCCCTTCTAAAGGAATTTAGGAGTTTGATATGTGGCTTTTGTCCATCTGTTGTATGCTTTTTTTGTCAGTAATGCCTTTTCAACAACATTATTCATTGTTCCTGCACCAGCCAATACCAAGGTAACTTTCAGCGAAGTGCTTGTGAAGTGATTTTAGACTTAAATCTGAGTGAATTTGTTGAATCTCTGCCAAGAATCTAAAGAGGCATGTGTACTCTTTTTGAAAACTTGACCTTAACTATCCTCACCCAGTGGATTAGATTAAGGAAGTATCTGAAGAACAAATTACATTAAATCTCTTGAAATCTATAAAGGAAGAGATATGAGTTTAACGTGTAATGGCTCCCCTCATATCTGCCAATAGAATAAAAATGAATGATATCGCTGCAACTATAAATTGAGAAGAACAGCTATATAAAATGAATTCTTCTTTATCTTTATAAGCATGTCTGTGAAGTTAGGGGGATTTGGTTGAAATGTGCGACATGCTAGCTTTGGCTCTGTAGAACTATTAGTGTCAAGGGAGAAGCGAGAGAGAAGACTCTAAAGGGGCTGTGACAAAGGGAGCTTAATCTATTTTTTTTGACATCCTTTGATTGTCATAGCTCACACTTTAATTCATATGGATATGGATGAGCCATGGATTTCAAGGATTAAGATTCATGTATTGTTAAATCGCTCAAGTTATCTCTGCAGGAAGGAATGGAGGGGGCATGGTGTCATTTTACAGTGTCCAATTTGTAGGTTTAGATTTTTGTGATCTCAGTTTTGGAATTGTATTCAGGTCAATGTGTAAGTGTTCTTCAAATAAAATCACTTCCTCTTGGCTTATTAGACTCAAAGGGATCTAAGACTGCTCAATTAGCCAGAGCAGGGAACAGGCCTCTTTTATTTCTGACATATTCCTTGGCCTCCACCTCCAGAGAATATCTCTCATCTATCTGTTAGCTCCCTATGGGTGTGTGCCTGAAGCTGGAACCCAGGAATGGAAGCCCCCTCCGTGGGCCGCAAAATTCTCCATATTCCCTTTTTCCATCAGCAGATCCACAGGGTTTCACTGTTCCTAATTGATTTCAGCTCCCCCCACTTTTTCTTTCACTTTTTCTCTCTTCCTCCATATGTCTCTCCATCTTTTTTTCTACTGACTGCAAACATCTACAACCCACATCTCCCAACTTTGTGCCAGTCAAGCAGTTCCCTTTCCCTGTTGAATTAAAGAAAGAGTAAAGGCATCTCACATGTTCCTGCTGCAAACTTGCCCTAAATTCACCACGGGAACATTTCTAGTTTGCAGTTCTCTGATCTACTAACGAAAATGCTGACAGGTGTCAGAATCAGGAAGGCAACAGGAACAGGGCTGTGCTGACAACACGAGAAGGGGCGAGAGAGAGTCTGTGTGTGAGGGAGACAGAGATTGAGAGATGAGCTGAGAGTCTAGTAAGCAGTCTTAGCGAGAGAAAATAAAAAGAGGAAAAGAAGAAACAATCTTTCTGACAGGTGGGAATGATTTTTTTCTTTCGCTCACTCCAAGGTAACTGTGTATGTGCTAGAGGATTTGACTGATTCTCAAACAACATTTGATTGAATTAAGAATCAAAATTCTTGTTGTGATTCAGGCTGGCAATAACACGTGTTGCATTATGATACTTTACGATTAGATTAACATATAAACTCTATACTGGGACCATCCATTTTGATTTGGATTTGTCTAATCTAATGTGGAACCAGTGGAGGTAAAATGGCTGACAGTGACAAAGAGCTCAGTGCATTACAAGCATTAAGGAAGATAGAGTGCAAACACAGTGCATGCTCAAGCACACCAGAGAATGCAAGCAGGTGTAGTGAACTCTGTAATGAACAACCTGGATGCAGATTTTGCCTCTGAGGTGTGGAGACTTAAGGAAAAAGATGGGAATAAAATGTCATTTCATGCTGTGTCCATCTGTGCTCAAATTTCTTTCCTTTTTTAAAAAAAATCTTGTTTACATCGCTGAGTAAAATTGTGTGACTGTGAAGTCTTGGCTCTGTCATACTGAAATGACATCTAATAATATAAAACAGAGCTGACTAATTTGTGCATTTGGTAAAAAAGTTCTTTATTATTAAGGATGTCATTTTTTTTCTTTACGTATCACACTTTGAAGAAGGAACTCCTTCTGTACAGAAAACCCTGCTTTTATTTTTGTTCCAATTTAAAGAAAAATGCTGAGGCCTAAACTGAACCAACAATTTATATAAAAATACTTAAGACACCCAAAAAAGAGTTTAAGAAAACGTGATGCTTTTTGTTAACTTTTTTACAAGCAGTACCTCTAGCTGCTCTTTCTCAGCTACCTGCTGACACAAACAAAACGTGCATGCAACGGATCTTAATTTCCACCATCAACTGCAAACGTATAGTAATGTTATAATACTATAATGGCATCCCCTGAACCTACACTCTGCCAAAGCTCTCCTGAATATACCCAGTGTATTTAATCAGCTCAAGAGGGGACTGCTTATCTCTTTGCACTTGTCATGGATAGCGTATTGAACATATCAGAGAGAGAAATGGGAATAGTTCATTATTTTCTAGGGCTCACAATGAGCCTGATGTATCTCATTGCAGGCCCTCCACTGACAGCTCATTTTCTAGACAATCCTGGCATTCAGTTCACAACGCGGCAGGGCAAGAGAGAGAGAGAGAGGGGAGAGAGAGGGAGGAAACACAGAGGCACCGGATCTCCATTGCTTATTCATGATGCTGTGGCATGCTAGGTGTGTTAATAATCTCCGCAGAAACCAAGTGAATCACCGTTGTTTGTTGAACACCTAGCAAAGCTGGGCCCCAATCGACAGCAGATGGGAAAACAGGGGGATCAGGATGATCCCAGACAGAGGGAGGGAGATTAAGAACAGGTAATGTGCAGAAGTTGATGGGGGCCGAGTGTGTAATAAAGAGAGAGAAGAGAGTACCTGAATTTTAAACCTGTTTGAGAGTGTGTACATAGTGAATTGAGTGTGTGTGAGGCTGCAAGTGTGTGTC
>VUQS01002830.1:20292-40987 GCA_015108495.1 Heterochromis multidens
GGGGGATAGCTTGATGTGACTGAACCAGATGCTGTAGGGAGAAGGAGAGGACTCGATGCTGTGCAGAGAATGATGGCTTACGTGGCGCAGTAAGGGTGCCCCTCTACTGTTTGTAAAAACAAGACCATCACACTCCATCTTGCTGCTCCCGCAGGAGCCAAGCCTCAAGGCTGATTTATGGCCCACAGACTGAATTGGCTGGCTGGGATGACAGCAGTGCTTGGACTCTCCCTTGTGAGTAGTGTAGGAGGCTGCTTGGCCAAGCCTCAGCCTCAGCTGGCCGTAGAACTGTCCTTTGCTGTAGTTAGGACAGACTAGATATTAAGCTCTATTTGTTGTGTTAGGATCGGATGGGACCAAACCTGTTAGTTCTTGAGCATATTTTGAACTCTGAGCACTAACCAACCAGAGACAGTCATATTTTTTTTCCTCCCTTGTGATACTTTCATCAGCTTTTGCATTACAGGCTCCATCAAGACTCTGTAGTAACAATTTAGATTTAATCATGCTTCGCCATGTGACTGCCAGGATGGAAAATTAATATGCAGAGCAATTAGAAAACAGGTCTCTCATTGTTAAAGATACTGTGGAATACCAAGATGAGATCAGAAAAGTTGACATTTTAGCTGCAAACGAAAACCTTCTATTCACCACATAGATATGGCAAGAAGTGCTGGCTGTCCTCAAAAAAAGTCCTCAGGACTTTGGTCACATTTATAACTTATGTGTAGATTTTTGGATTTTACACCTGCACTCTCACACAGAAATGAAAAGGGGCACATAGCATAATGACAGTGTTGCTGTGTGCTGTTTGAGTCCACAGAGCTGAATCATAATTGTCTTTTCAGACTATTTGATATTGTTGTTACTGAATATTTAATGGAGATTAATATCAAAGACAATGAGGTAACAACAGAAAAACAAGCAAAAAATAAAAGGGAATTGGAAAAGTCTGTGGAGGCCATAAGTAAAGCATAGTGAGGTTTAAATTAGTCTACATTATTTCCTTTCATAAAAGCTACATCACAGGAAGCTGTGATACTGTCTGGCTGTCTGCTGAGTAGCATCTGTTTTCATAAGACAATCATTTGAAATCCATTGTTTCTGCTACATCAAAAATGTCAGCATATAGAGGAAGTTAAAAAAAAAACTAGTTTAAGACAAAAGTGGCATTCTTTGTAAAACAATTTCTCATACCATACTGCTGTTCATGCACTGCTGTTCGTAATTCTTTTTAAGGTTTATCATCCTGTAAAACCAAACTGACTGAATTGTGTCGTACTGCAATTCCCCGTTGCCTTTTGGTAGTTAAATGACGATTTTGTCACCTGAATCTGGTTCATATCCACTCAGCCCTGTCTCTGGCCCTCCAAACTGACATTCTCTTTCTTGCTGCTGCTCACGCTGATTTTACAAGATTACATCATCATTTTCTACCTTGAGGCTGTATGCGTTACTTTTGGAGGGATAAGTGTTTGCGTTTTCCAAGTCAGGCTCCATGCCTTAGCCAAACAGGACGCAGAATAGCTGGCGAAAGCTCAGGGAATTATACAGGGAGGCGCCTTGCTCAGTGAATGCATCCCTTCCCTTTTGTGTCAGTAGATTTTAGTCTTTTGCTGATTCTTCTTTTTTTGCTACATTAGCAACAAACAAATAGCACCTGCAGCTGTATAACATGAAGGGCTCATTATATGCAGTGCACAAGGGTAAACTGAGCAATGAGCTTGTCAGGATGTGGGATTCCCACGCTGAAACTAAAGATCTGTCTGCTGTAAGTTGAAGTTCAGGCGCCTTCATCTGATTGAGGCAAATAGACAGGATTGAATCGGATGCCGGCAGGTAACAGATGCAAGATTAAATGGAAGGAAACATGGTTTTTCACCCTGCGTTGATGCAAAGTGATGCTATTCCAGGTAACGACAAACAGGAAAAACATGGACAGCACTATCAGGAGAACTTGGTTTTTGCGTTTTTTCAATTTTATAAAGTCCTCTCTACAGCCTTTGGCCTTAAGTCAACATTAGAGTGCAGTATGTTTGATATGATAGCAGTGTTGTGATCCTGATACATGATTTTATTTGGACTTTATTATCATTACATTGTATTGTATTTTAAATGAACAAAACACAAAAAAACAAGATGAAGCCTGTGCCTCCTGGTGGAGCTCCCTCCATAATTAATTTCGTGGATCGGAAATGTTCCCAATGACATCCTGCTCTGTACTGTACTCTAAATCTGTTCCTGGAGCTGATTGGCAAGCTTATTTTCCTGATAACTTTGAATACACATTCACAGCAGGAGGGCCTTTACTGTCTTCTATTCTGTACTTGTTGACTTCCAAATCTAAGTAGTGCTGTAAAAGCCTTTAATTCATCTCTTACTATTACACTGAGCTTGTTTTTTTTGTTTTTGTTTTTTTTTAATGGGAGGAGATTACGTTTTGTTAAAGGTCGATGGCCTGTCACTTTTTTCATTTAAATTTTGTCTCCTCCAATTTTTGGGGCCTTTTAGAGCAACATCTGCGTTTTATGAAGCTGTGAGGAGAGGCAGGATGTGTGAGTGTTAATAGCACTTGGCTTTCATAACAATGTCATTTACAACCCAGTTGCTCGCTCATAGACCCCTAAAGGAAAGAAGAAAAATGGCATTCACTGCATTTGCACGCACGCTCAGTAGAGAGCATACAACTTGTGTATGTTTCTTTGTGCCTAAAGGCTTTTCATGCCTTAGAAAGTGCTTTAGGCTATAGAAATAAACCAAAGTGTTTAGAGGAAATTGAATTCATTAGCAAGATACTTGTAAATTTTTAATCAGTGGAGAAAAATATCTACTTTGTCAAATATGCCAAACAAGAATTTGGGAGAAATTTCAGATTACTAAATATAGAGCTCAACTTTTGAAAGCATATTAAACAAAAGTTTTCAGTAAGAGTAGTAAATACTCATACTGTACTATAATATTTCTAAAAATGCTTTACATTGCCTTAGTGACTAAAAAAAAAAGCCTAATGCATATTTAATGTTCACTTCATTGCTATCGATCAAAATATAGGCATCAAAAAATAATGTCTTTTAAAGTGCTGTTACCCAGGGTTAAAAAGGCTTTGAAATGGATTTAAAAGTACTGTGGCAGTAGAAAAGCTAATCATGCTTTTTTATTTTTATTTATTTTCTATTCATCATCCTCTATTATGTTCTTGCTACCTGGAAAAAACTTTCTGTTGTGATTGCATTATTACATTCTGATTGGATATGTTTAAACAAAACCCCCAACTCAATGCCTTTTGTCTCCCTGATTGCTGCCATTGCAGGTTCTTGGACCAATCAACATTCATTGAAATTTCCATATATACAAGACTATAACTAGTGGGAAATATTCAGTTTTCAAACATTATTGCTTCTTGGTCCCATCAAATGAGTTTAAATATATAGTAATTAAATAAAGCAGCCTCATTATGCCGTGTTATGTATAATGTGGATAATATTGTATAATAATAATTCAAAAATGTATTTTACATATTGTTAAATTATGTGTACTTGAATTGTTACTGTGAACTACAGTTAAGATGGTTCTTACAAAGCCACCCTTGTAAGCAACAGGATTTCCTTATCCACATTCATTCGAGAGAATGCCATGTCTGTGTGTGTCAGCCTGTGCACAATTAGACAGACATGACGAAAGGAATCCTCTTCTGTCATATGGACATTGGTCACTCATTGCTTGCAATCTTGGTGCCGGCATTTATGTTTGTTGCCCAGAGGCGATGATTCCTTCAGAATTGTATCCCCCATACTGGTTTCAGACAGCTCATGATATCCTAAACTTACTCAGTTATTCAGTTACCATATCATGGTAACTGGTCATATCTGTCAGATTCATCAGATTATACTTTATGAGAGACAACTCTGCCATATCTGCTCCTGAAAAACCTGTCTCCAGTCTTTAAATATCGATCCCCAGGGCCTTAGCAGAGGTGCCTCTCATGAGTACAGAAAAGAAGGGAGAAAAACAGATCATTAGTGATTTTAATTAGGTGATCTGTCAAGCTGCGATTGCCAGATGTAAGTGTATGCATTTGGGTCGATCGCAATCCCTCTCACGATCCCTTCTTGTCACCTTGGGCCTCTGAAAAGTAGGATGGCTCTTGCTTAGAGTAAAACAAGCAGTAGGGGAGAAAAGAAATATGTCATTGTGCATGTGTGTGGCAGGCTCCTTCTTAAGATCGGAGCAGGGAGGGAAACAATAGTGTACGGTTTCATATAGAGATTTTGGAAAATGAGATTTTCATTTTTCAAAAAAATTTCAAAATTCTGCTGCTAATGTTAGAAATCTGACACCATGAACATTTTCCAAATGAAATCTACAGAGGACAAACAAAATCATGTTTACATGAGATTTCTGAGTACTGCTCTTTTGACTGTTAAAAAACAAACAAGAATTAAAGCGAGTTTGAGTAAGTGACTTCAGCTCCTTTTGTTGTTATAATGATGCAGAAATGTTCTTAAATGTTCTTCCCTCAACACAACAAAATGCAGAAGACGCAGTTATACAGACTCAGACAAATCTTTTTTTCACTTCAGTGTTAAACATCATTACATATTTATAACCCGGCGCCAGATGACAGAGACAAAGAGAGAGAGAGATATGAACCGTGCAGCAACACCGCAACTCGTCTGGTGTCTTTGTGAGATATCTGATTGCAATGTTTAAACCTGCCTTTCATCTAATGTTGCTACAGAAAACCTAATTATACAACAGCTGCAAATGGACTTTTGATTTAACAATACATAATTTAATTGGCATATTAGACGTGCCACAGACATCCAGCCCTAGTTATCACTGAGTAGTGTTAAAGGGACTGTTGTATTGAGCTGATGTAGATCACAAAAAAATCATTTTAAAATCCTTTACTTTGTTTGTATAAATTAAGACAAAATGCATCATAGTTTTCATTTATTTATTCTGTTTTTAGTCTGTTGACAGTTCTGACATACCTAAATCATAAGAAAACCATGAGGGGATTATCAGAATGAGATATAATATAAAGATGAAAATCAAGTAGTTTTAAGAACAAATATAACAATTAGGTTTTCTCTTTGTTTCCCTACAGATCCCAGTGAGGGCTTTCACTGCCAAGATGAGTGTCGGATCCTAGGCCACTCTGACCGCTGTTGGATGCCTCGTGTTACAGTCCCAGCACGTGCCAAGTCACCTGAGCACACTCGTAATGTCATTGCTTTGTCTATCGAGGCAACCACAGTGGATGTGCCACACTATGAGGATGGCACAACAAAGAGGACTTTTGCCACCTTTGGCAAGGATGGGCCTGAAGATGTGGAACGAGGAGAAATAAAGGGAAAGCGGACTCAGGAGTCTCAGGTGTGTAGCCCCAAGGCCAATGGAGGGGCTATTCGTGAAGCTGGCAATGGGCGTGAAGCAGCCAGTCCCATCACTTCCCCTGTGCACCTGAAGAGCCCAGTGTCCAAGCCATCATCTGCCTACAACACACTTAAATGCCGTGACGCAGAGCGAATTGCCAACCACAGCCTGCTGCGGCAGCCAGAGGGGAAGGACAGTGAGCCGGCTGTAAGGGAGCTCAACACACTTCTCCATGATGGCCGAGACAAGGAATCCCCCAGCAGCAAGCGCCTGAAGGACATTGTGCTTTAGCAAGCTTCTCTATGACACACACCAACATGTATACACACATCCAGTGTAAACTCACATATATATACCCCGCAATAGCTGTGTATACACAGAAGAAAATCTGGCTGTGGCAGTAGAGAGACACACCCATTTGCAGTATACAAAATTCAAAAACCAGCTTGGGCTGATGATGAACTGAAGTATGCTGCAGCTAGTTGTGTGCTCAGGCCCAGGTAGTGGATGTGGCTTCATTGTAGTCGCAGTACTTTTTCCTTGTTTGCTTTTTGTTCAGTTTTCTTTCTATCAGCCTGCAATGAGTGGACAGGCAGGTTACTGTTGACTGCATGGACATGGCCAGTGGAGCTCTCCAGCCCTTGACCCAAAGCAGGACTTTACATGTTTGGACACCTGAGGTGCCAGTTCATACGTACAGTTATGCCTTTTGAACTACTTTTGTATCACAAACTGATATTTGCCTTCTTTGGTTTTGCAGTCTGTTTTAGCTGCCAAAATCGCTCTTTGTTCCTTTGTATAGAGTTCTGTCACTGTAATAAACAAAAACAAATACACACAGGATTCATCCAAAAATATCATCAATTTACTCCTTCAGAAGTTTTCAGTGCATTCAGGAGAAGGAAGGTGAGGCCTCTCAGTCTCATCTCTCCCTCTCCCTGACTAATAAGAGAAACTTTCTCTGCATATCCCTGAGGACATCCTCGTGTCATCAGACTGTGAGGTCCTTACAGTATTTATATTTTATCACGGATGGAGCTGATTGAACTCTCGTTGTCTGCCAAGCCGCTCTGAATACAGGAAGTGGGACAGACAGATACTTGTGATCAAATTGCATTGTATGAAAAAAAAAAGACTTACTGCTTTTGAAATCTCCTGTGCCCAACCTTGATTGTAGCCAGTGGAGCACAAATTAGAACTTTGTGCTTTGGTCTTGTACTTTTTTTGACTTTTGACTATGGGGCTAGGATAGAAGGGATCGTCACTCACGTCTTGCTATGTGAAACTCTGTATAGGGTTTACTATTATCATTTTTAATAACCTGTTGTTATGTGACAATCCCTTTAATGTTTTGTTTCAAGAGAAAAAAATGAATAAACATTGGTGTTCAACTGAAGCTACAGTAGCGTTTGTTACACAAACACAAAAATAAAAAAAAACATATATGCCAAAATATATTTTATAAATAATTTAAAATGTATAATGAGAATATTTAATGCTGTGTAGTTATTTTATGAGTAAGTTATACTTGAAATTAACTTGCTTTTGTTCATTTGTCTTTTGCTTTTATATTGAACCGGATTTGTTTTTTTGGTTTTTTTATGTTCAAAACTTGGATTATTTTTTTGTTTACTGTGTGATCCCTGGCAACTGTTGACTTGCAGTCTACCTTGTTGTAAAGAGTTTCTTATTGGTCAGTTCTTGTGCCATCCAGTTTCTGTGTGGGCTACCAGAAAATGTAAAAAGACAAAAAAAATTAAATAAAACAACAACAACTACAAAAAAAAAAAGCGATTTCAGCACCAACATTAGTGTGTCAGTTCAATGAGCTTAGAGTGAGATAGCAAAAGAAACCAAAAAAGATGCAAACAAAACCTTAATGATTGCAGGATGTTGCTTCATCTTAGTATCTAAGGAGAAAGAACAGCTTCCAGTGTTCTCCAGGCTGTAACGAGGTTCCACCTATTTTATCTGTGTAATAGGTTGGCTTTCCTATAGGGCCCAATCCCATGGAAAAAAAACAAACTTTTTCAGCTTCAGATGAGGGCATTGTGATGTGCAGATTAGCTTAACTCAGCACTGCTGTCACCCTGTACCATCTGTGTTCTCCTGATCTCAAAGCTAAGGTTGAGACCACAGTGGTATAAACAGGGCTCTCCCTTGCTACGAGCACCACACAACAGACTGGGTGGAATCATGTGAGAAGGAACTAAGGTCTTGGAAAAACCGTGTTGCACATCAGCAATGTGGTTTTATGTTGCTTTGCAGTAAACTATGTACAATGTGGAAAAATATGAATGGAAATGGACAAATTGCATACAACAAACTAGATCTTGTAGCTGAATGTTTTGCTGGTCTCACCCATGGCTTCTGGCAACATGAAAATCGGAATAATCACTGAATGTATACAGCAGCTTATAATTAAACTATTAAATGTTCTCTGCTTTGTTTCCTTGTTTTTACTTGACACCAGTGAAGTTTTGGGTTGAACTGAAATTTGAATCCTCTGCTTCTTAACAACCATTGTGTCTTGGAGTACCGTAAGGAGTTCTCAAATCACCCGTAGGATTAACATTAGTGTAGGGGCAGTGACACAACTTAAATTTATCCATCATAGTGCTGACCAAATAGGTACAGTACTGTGCAAAAGTATTGAGCCACCCCTCATTTTTTTATATTTTGCTAAGAAAATGGAAAATAGGTGCAGCCATTTATTGAAACATGTGCAAACATACATGGAAATACAGTATATAAGGCAAAAACAGAGTCTGTACAATTCTACAGACCAACATCAGTTTTGTTCTTCAACACAGCCTGAACTCTCTTAGGCAAGGTTTTTCATAATTTCTTCAAGTAGTCTTCAGGAATAGTTCTCCAGGCTTCTGTAAGGACATTCAAAGCTCTTCTTTGAATGTTGGTTCCCTTTCGTTCCATTTTTTGTCACGACGATCCCACACTGCTTCAATAATGTTGAGGTCCATGTTCCGGGGAGGCCAATCCATGACTGATAGTGTTCCACTGTGTTTTTCTATCCAGATATGCTTTTACTGCACTGGTAGTGTGTTCAGGATCATTGTCATGCCGAAAAATTAAGCTGTTGCCAATCAGAAGTTTTCCAGATGGTATTGCATGGTGGATCAAAATTTGAGTTTTGATTGTGTTCAGAATTCCATCAATTTTGACAAGATCCCCAATACCACTGGCTGAAAAGCAGCCTCAAACCATGACAGAGCCTCCATTGTACATATACCTCAGCCTGTTCTCCCTGTTTCCCATCCTTAAGAATGGCTTCTTGACAGCCACCCTTCAACTGAGACCATTTCTGATGAGGCTGCAGCAAACAGTAGATGGATCAACTGAAGGTCCTGTGTCCAGTCTTTCCTAGATTTGATCCTATTTCTTATGGACATGACATGTCCTCCACTTGTCCAGTTTCCTCAATAGTTTTTAAGGACACACTGGACACTATACCCAGATGTGCCAAGTTTTCAGCTAATAGCTCTTTGGGAATTACATTGTCGGTGCAAAAATACTATTTTATGCCTGAAAAACTGTGTTGGCATTTTTGATAGATTCAGCAAAAGAAATGGGAACAAACTGTGTGTTTTTGCAATAGTTTTTGCTAGAAATAAAGTACCTAAAGATACAATTTAAAATGGGTTCTTTGCTAATTTGTCTGATATGTGTAGACACACCACTGGTTCATTCCTTTATTTAGACATCTCTTTTATGCTTTAATGATTCATGGATTAATCAGAATCAGAATCAGAATACTTTATTAATCCAAGAGGAAATTATGTGGTCACAGTTGCTCCAGGACAGTAAGAAAAGTAATTAACAAGTTAAAATATCAATATTAAACTGGTCAGGTACAAGTATTGGACTGAAAATGAGTGAAAAAGCAGCCAATGTCCAAAGAAAAACTTTGAAAGACCTTCAGAAAGCCTGAAGAACTATTGGCCAAGACCACTTAAAAGATTTACAAGGAAGTCTGGCTCCTTGGAATCAAAATGCAAACAAATGAGAGGTAGCTCAAGACATTTGCACAATATTGTACATTCAAACTGGAACAAAACCTTTGACATTTGAAATTATTTCTTTGCCAGGAATTTTTGTAATTTGAGTTCATCCTTGACACTGATGTGATATGCAGTAATATCTCAGTAATTAAGTACAATAATTCTTAAGCCAATGTAGGAGGTGAGTGCAGGATGTAACAAGTTCTTTATTATGAGACAATTCAGTCTTTACATAATATATTTCCATTCTGTATTATGATGTGAATTTCAGCAAACTGTTCTTGAAAGCAGCATAATAACACATGAACAAATGTCCCTTCTGCTATCCATTTGATAAATTTGATATTAACAGTTTTGGCTAAGACTGGCTTCAACCCTTCATTAATATTCCATGCATTCACTGTTGTTCTTTCCCATTATTTCCAAAGCAGACCTTTGGGAATCTTTCAGCAAGTGAGGTGAGTGTGTGTGCTAGTGTCTGTTTCAGATAGCACGCTTTTATTTGCAACAGTGGGTCATACATGTCATTTTTAGGAGATTTAACTCCGCCAAATGTCTCTCAAAAAAACTACAGTGTAGACACCGATCAGGACCATGTAGCCTGTCATTGAGACTCTCATTCCACTGGTGGGTAATATGCTTTCACAGCCAACAGTATGATGTCACTGAAATACTAGATCCCACTTGAAATATTGATTTATTAGTCAACTTTGAGTGGTAGGTTGTAAAAAGCTACGAAATAAGTTGAAAAGCAAGACAAAGCTTGATTCTCTCTCAGCAAGTCTGAAACATTTTATATGAAATTTTCATTCAATAAAGGCTCCACTTTTCACCTCCCTCACAGACAGCAGGTCTTTCTCATGAGTAAGGCAGTATGGATTGATAAAGAGAAGCAGAGACTAGATACAGAACACGACACTTTCTGCCACTGTAGCAACTGCACGAAGCAAACAAGCAAGAGGAAACACACATGCCACACAGCTGCCCTCTATGATAAGAAAAAGAGGTTGGCTTCATTTCTATAATTAATTTGCCATTCCCTCTATACCCCCTGGTGGAGCCAACATGAAAGCTGGTCTGAAAGCACACTTGCTAACACATCCATTAGTCTATAAGGAGGATCTTGTTTCTTCCAGCTAAAGTCTCTCCTCATGGGCAAAACCACTATTCTAGCCCTGCCTAGCTCATATGAATTACTCATGCCCTTTCAGCAGTGTTTAGACCCTTGGGTCCCCATAACAAACTTGCCTGAACCCAAGGTACAGTCCTGCCTCCAACTGAAGGGCAAAGTATGCATTTTAAAATCCATATTAAAGAAACCAGTCTCATTAGCATTAACCTGAAAAACTGACTTAGTACCACAATATTGCAGTAATTCTTTTTTGGTTTTTAACAAATATATGTAACAAGTTTGTCTTCTATATCAATCCATTATCCCCCTCAGTCAAACCTTATTTGTAATGCAGGAAATTCCCAAACTAGTGTTTTCCCATGCATATTTAATTACTCTTGATTCATGGTGGTCATGGAGAATATTCTCCATTATGGTAAGATTTATATAAAAGGTTACCAGGACACACATCCTATTAACATCCTATTAATGTTTCAATTATCATTTAGCAAAATGGTGATAGGGGGAATCTGAGATCAATTAAAATGATTTATTTTCAACACAGACATGCATTGAAAAAGAGCAGAAGGAGAGCCTGCAGCCTCACATTCCTTCAATACAAAATAGTTTGTTGCCTGTTCTTTTGAGTGAGACCCACCCTTGACCAGCCCCCATTCAGACTCACTGATAGCTCACGCTCTAGCGACCTCATTCTATCAAAAGGGCTTGCAGCTGCTCTTGCCTCATTACGACCATCTATTCTATTCACTAACCTCTAGTGGAGGTTCACCATTGAAGTAGGTGACAGCCAACAACACGTCTGACATAGTGAGGTAACATACCAAATCCTTTATTGAAACCTGTTGCAACCTTTAGATACCAGAAGCTTGATAAAAAAAATAAATAACAAAACATTAGTCAAATGATGTTTAATGCCTTAAAATGCAAATAATAGCAACATTTGTGTGAGAAAACCTTATTTTGTTGATGTTTAGTTCAGTAATTCCACCCACAAATATTATATCTACATATTAGGATTTCCACTCTTTTTGGTCTACTGCAGTGTGCCACATTTTTTCTTTCATTTTTCAACCACTAAAAAGCAGGTGAATTGATCAAGACTTTATAGTAACAAGATAGAAAAATTCAGTCTAATAAAGAAAATAAGCTTTTTCTTTAACAGCTGATCTCAAAGTTGTTAATGTAAAACTATTAATTTTCTTAAAAGAAAAGTGCTGCTTTTTTTATTAGTATTTAAGCATTTTCTCAGTTGGGTATTTTTATATCCTCTCTAGGCCACTTACCAAACAGATAATGGTTTGTTTCCCAGATCCACACCTGAACAAGATGATTATAATCACTGCTGGAGACAAATCATATCAGTACAGAGCTGAGTTCACCTAGCCTCATCACAGCATGTCTACAACTGCCAACCTAGGCCTGGATGTAGATTTGAGGTCCTTGATGGATTGTGGCTTGCACTGCACTGTGGATCTCAAGTTCAGACTTTGCCACTGTTAAGGATTGCTGCAGTCACAGTCATTTGAAAGTGGCAAGCTCCAAGAATGGGATATCAGCTCAGGGACTATAGTGTGAGTCCAGAGAAAGTTTTTAGAAATTATAAGAAGTCTCAGAGATGTATTTTTCTGGTCAAAAGGTACTGCTATCTGCGCAAAAAGAATAATCCTTTGCTATAGCTTCATATTGTATAGGAGAGGTTAGTCTTTGTCGCAATGAGAAGCCGGCTGGTCATGATATCAATAAGAAGACTGATTACCCTCTCCATCTCCCCGCCACAACCACATCTAACAGGGTTGGCCAGTGGCCATTTCCTTTTGTGGTAGCCACAACAAAACTCTGATCACCACTGAAATGAGTTGCTCAAACAATAGTCTACAGTCAGTGAACACTACTGAGCCCTCACTGACATGGGAAGCAGCGTCTGCCACATTCCCCCAGCAAGCTTTAATTGGAAGTGATGCTAGACAGATCATATCATAACTATTAGTGATGCCCTGATAAAACTGACCTGGGAGCTGCTCTGTAAAGCTTCTTTGTCCAAAAAGGGTCCAATGAGCCCCTGGACCCGACAGCATGCCATCTCCAGCAGCAATCACAGCCTGACCTTAGTCACCTCTCTCAGCCCTTAATGCCCAGGGTGCTGGCTCTAGGGCTGTGGAACAGGGGCAGTTGACCTCCCCCTCTCTAGAGGGTAAAATCCCTGATAGCAGGGACTAGAAATTAAAGACTGTGGCCTTTGAAAGCCTCTATTATTGTCAGAGGGAGCACAGCAATGAATCTCACCAGCCTCTCTATGGACATGCATTATCAGAGGGGTGATTGTTTGACCTAAACTCTGTGCTTGGCAATGATTTATTTTACCCTGGCACAGGTACATTCTCTGACCTCTCTGTCCTCTTGGAGTGACAGAAAACACCAGATTTTTTAAAAATATTAAATCATAAGTGGTATAAACACTTCAAGCATTTAAAAGAAGAATTGAGAATTCATTTCTTTAGTTCATCGCAATCTGTTTTCTGTCTCTGTGGAATAATGCTTTTTATAGGAATATACTGGGGACTAAAAAGATTGGATCAATTGTTCCGGTGCTGTAATTCAGAAAGATGGATTGCAGTCCAGCGTGAGACCAAAATGTGCTGTGAAAAGCTAAAACCAAAGGAGCATGTCACTTCAAATGTCAGCTCTCCTGGTTAAAACTACTCTCTTGTCTGCAAGCAAGCAGACAAGAGATTAGTTTTCTAAAATATGCAATATCTTCAAAAACCTTTGCAGAAGTGAGAGATCTTTGTTATTTTGAGTGTTACTAGCTGTTGTTCTGTTTCTTGTGATCTTTTGACAATAAACTACACAAAACATAAACTGAGTGTTTTCAAACACTTCAACACCTTTTTCTTTTTATATCGTTGTGACTCATACTGTAATGCTATTCGAACCGCTTTATTGATAATTTACTAAATAGTTGATGGCATATTGATTTTAACTTTTTTTTTTTTCAGCGACTATGTAACATAGCATTTTAGACAAACTATACAGTTTACATGGTTTTATTACCAAGGGAAATGATGCATCCACTGTGTGCAGGTAAAGCAGAATGGAACATTAAAAATCTTTGTGTTGGACAGGCTTGCAAAACTCAGTACTCTTTATCAGTTACTGAGCTAAAGGTGAATGACTATGAGAGCATTAAAGCCACACACATTAGGTGTTGCAGTATATCCAACACTGTTAGTTCTAGTTGGCCCTCTTCAGACATCTTTGGAACAGTTATAACATGCTAGACTGAACTGTCAGTTGATGAGAAAGAGAGATGGCTTGAACATTCATTCACTGTCATTTCTACGTGTTTGTCCTTCTGCCTTTTCTTTTGTTTCTGTACAATTCAATTTATTTTATTTATATAGCGCCAAATCACAACAAAAGTCACCTCAAGGCGCTTTATATTGTAAGGTAAAGACCCTACAATAATACACAATAATACAAGCAATGAACCATTTTTCTGAAAACCAGCCATCTGGGACTTTCCTGACCATTTAGTTGACAGTTAGACAAAAAAGATGGAACAAACTGTATTTAGAAGCTCAGTGGTTCATTCATTTCCTTTCTTTAGCACTATGAGTTTTTAATTGTGATTTACTCATTAGGGAGATGTTTTATTTTATTTTTTCTCAGCCAGGAGCAAAATGTGTGCATGTTAACTGTCTATAAGACACTATCTATTATTTGAGGATTAAAGCTATGGAAATTTGCCTTTGTCAACATTAGCTCTTTGAGGTCAGCTTCCAAATTTATCAGTGCCCCAAGCTGAATAACTTTGGTCAAGGAAGCTTAGTTCTGGAAAGTCTACACATGAACAGAACATATATTTCAACTATGGTCCCTGTTAGCTATACAATGAAAGATATCTGTCAGAGATAAAGATAAAATATCATACATTATAATGCAAAACAATTATTGTTTGTTGTTGTTGTTTCCTCTACTGTGACCTTGTTTACCTATTATGGAAGTTTTTTTTTTTTTTTTTAGCTATCATTCCTTTTGTACCAGTGACATGCTTTTGAGAATTAGAACAACTATAGAATGGATGGATAGAACTGAAAATTCTCTTAATTGAGCTACACTTATTAATACATAACAACATAACAAAAATATTTTCAGTCCCCAACAACACTGGCTGAAATGCAGCCCCTAACTATGTCTCTACTGTGTTTTACAGATGGCTGTAGGCACTCACTGTTGTACTTCTCTCCTGACCTCCTCTGTACATATTGATGACAATTTGAACCAAAAATTTGGATTCATCATTCCATCAGACCTGTTGCCACAGACCTTCAGTCCAGTTCTTGTGTAATTTGGCATACCTCAGTCTTTTCTCCCTGTTTCCCTTCCTAAAGTGTGTCTTCTTGATAACCACCCTGCCACTGAGGTGATTTCTGATGAGGCTTCAGTGAACAGCAGATGGATCATCTAAAGGGCCAGATGCATCTCTCAGGTCCTGTGTCAGGTCTTTGCTGGATGTTTTTCCTGTGTCTTAAGGAAATGGCTTTCAGATACTTTTCATCTGATGTAGATAGATTTTTTTGGGGCCTGCTACTTTTTCTTTTTTCCTACACTTGTCTAGTTTCCTCACATTTTTAAGGACTCACAGCACACTATGACAAGATATACCAAGTCTTTGGCTAATAGCTCTTTGGGAACCACCTTTTTAAATAAAGATAAATGCCTGGTTTAAGAACCACTTGTTTTGCTCATTAATTCCAGTAAAATCTGATTTTAAATACAAGTTAATGACACGTGAGTTACTCATTGTTTTTTATTGCAAATAGAGAATGTTGCACTTCAAGGCTGATAATGGTCTTTTGCACTACAATTATCAACAAATAAAGAACATGCAGTTAAAATATTATTATCATGCAAATATTATGCATATATTGTAACATATATGCATAATATTTGCACAGGGCTTCTGCAAATAAATGCCATTAGGTAGTCATAAAAATGGCTGAATGGATCTCACCATTCTGGAGAGAAGAATGAGAGATTACTCAGAGAGCTGAAATTGGAATGATGTGTAGAGTGCATGCTACTTATTGTTCTCTGTGTTATTTAAATCTCCCCACAAAAGTAAATGGATCACCTGCAGCTTTAACTACAGGTATGTGTAGCTTCTAGAGCAGCTGCTGGAAGAAACTGGACATGTTTTGTACAATTTGTCTGAAGCAGAATTCTCCTCAACATTAAAGAAGAACATTAAATATAGACTGAAATAAAACATTACATTTGAAAAAACTGCTCTGGCCATTGTGGCTGTATCATCACAAATACATCTTCACAGATTTCTTGTGGGTGGTTTATGTAATTTGCTACTCGACACCAAGATAGTCAGCACAGCAGTGTACATATCTCATGCTGTGATTGTATTGTATTGGTACAATTCTGTGGTACAGCATACAATAGCTGGAGATTTCCCAACACTTATGACCCCTTTTTGGATTTAGTATGCTTATAAGACATGTATTGTAATGATCATATATTTGTTGTCAAACACCATGCTTAATGTTGCTCACAGCTTCATTTAAGTGTATGAGCTTCAGTTTTCACTGTTCAGTGTTCATCATACACTATCCATTTTGGAAAACGACTATTCAGCCTCATCTCACCAATGCAGCTCAATGCAAGGCTTTTAGAAGTCACAGAAAACCGCAGGGAGTATGTGTCTTTGCTTAATGTGACCTCATGAAGAATAAGTAGCCCGGTGTGACTTTTTACCCCCAAATACTTCAACAATGGAAGGCCTGGGTGATACCACTAACTCTGCAGGTGTGTGTGTGTGCATCCAGGGATTCACTTCGAGAAAGTATGAGTATTAGAAATTCCACTCCTTTATATCTAGTTCCTTTAGCCTCTCTTCCTGACTCACTTGGGAACTTGTTCTCAAATTCAACAGGATAGCTTCTAATAAACCTGGACCCCAATTTCCAGCGCAAACTAGCATTTTCATGGAACAATGTGCCACCATTATAAGAACTTCTACTCTAAGAACTCCTTAAGGGATTAAGGGAAGTCTGTATCACAGCTTAAGTGGTGCAGTTCATCAAGACCTTTGATCAGCAAAGTATATGAGAGAGCACTGTAGTGGAAGCAGGAATAATACTGGTAAAAGCAATTAGGATATACCTAATGTTTGTAACACAACCACAATTTAGGCCATTATACTTATACAAGGATTTACATTCATTACCACAAACATTTTGAAAGAAATGTGCTATTAAATGTTTTTCAGTGCATTTAGAGACAGTAACTGAGGTAGGATTATAAGAAGGTCTTGTTCTTGGTGTCTCATGTCACCAAAATGTAAACCCTTATTCAGAAAAAAAAACAAAAAACATTTGTAGAGCAACAATCTATCAAAATGCCATCACAGATACAATCTTAAGCCTTAAGAATCAGAAACAAATTAATCATCAAATCTGCTGCATCACAAATGGAAAACACTGTAGTTTTACCTGCATAACTATGACTGAGTGAACAAATGAATAAAACAGGAGATAAAAGGTCAAACATAATTTGAGGTAATATTTTCCTTTATTATTCTCCTGCATTATTTCTCCAACCAGCTTTAATAGGAACACTTTATTTCGTACACAGTGCACATCAGTGAATATTGGTAAGCAATGGAATGATAGGGCCCCTGCTGTTGCATAATGTTGTCACAGAAATATTTTCATGATTATAAATCAGAGACCAGTGTCCTTGTGCTGCAGTAATTTACATCAACGTTGGGATAACAAAAAATAAATTTAAAGAATATGTGATCACCCAAAGGGCTTTTTTTCCCCCTGTCTACAAGGATCATGGTGGAAATAATAATTTATTTAAAACAAGCAGGTAATAGCCAGTAATAGGTTATATTACAAATGCAATTTAATACAACACAAC
Organism: Heterochromis multidens; assembly: GCA_015108495.1. Classification (NCBI taxonomy): domain Eukaryota; kingdom Metazoa; phylum Chordata; class Actinopteri; order Cichliformes; family Cichlidae; genus Heterochromis; species Heterochromis multidens. The sequence goes on from VUQS01002830.1 coordinate 37,759, forward strand.
TCAGTGCTTTAGCTTTTATTTATTTATTTAGTTACCACTCTGGTCTTGCAAAGTGGAAAAACAGGGTGCTTACTGATTGCTTTAAGAAAAAATACTTGGGACATTGGCTTAAAAATATCTATCAGTATAAAATTTGCCAGATTCATTTTTACCGCTGCTCTAACAAGTGAACCAAGATTACAGCCAGTTTTGTTTTGTTTTTTTCTGTTTTTTAATGTAACATAATAATTTGCTTTGTGAGCAAATAAATTATATAAATGTGGTTGGCCAGGGTTGAAAATGCTATGTAAAAAAAAAAATAAATAAATCATTACATTTTATAACAAAAGAAAAAAAAATCACATCTTGGTCCTGCTCCAGCAAAATAAAATAAAGGCTTTGCTCAGAAACAAAGAGTGTTACTGGGTTTATGCAGGCATTCATTAAAACTGGTATTTGGCATGATTAATGATACTTGCAATTTGCAGGGAAAAGTGCAGGCTCTGTTGAGGTCTGAACAGAGAAATGCGACTGCAGTGGGTAAAGGGGTGGGTGGTCCTTACTCCTCTCTGTGAAACCCCACTTGCTCTGTGATGTTGATGTGCTGTGGTGCAATGCCTCTTAGGGATCAACGCTCTGCAACACAATGACTTGATTTCTTTCGACAAGTAGTCTCTTAATTTTTTCTTTTTTTGGTGGGCCTGATCATTATTTCCTCATTTTGCATTCATTTCATCAGAGATAATTTATCTCTGCCTGCTTTAATGAAGTGATAATTCCATGATAATTAACGTAATCCTGCACCAAAGCAAATTTGCCTAATGACTGTTGTTTTGATAGTCAGAGTTGCTGCATGGGAGAATGTCCACACTGGGATGAGTCGAGGCTCTGTGCCAGGCAGAGGAAACAGGAGAAACCCGAGCCAGGAGCCAAAGGACAGAGAAGAGTACAAGAGAATTTTACTTTATGACCTTAACTTTCTGCTGTAGACTAAAGGACCCTAGCCCTTTTCATTCAGCAGTTCAAATAATAGGGTGTTAATAGGGCCACTCAGTGAAAGAAAGCCTATTTAGATGGTCTTCTTATACCTTACTAAAAAGATGATGTGTGGAAATGATGAACCAGGTGAGGAAGGGCTTGTGCTAAGGTATTGTCTCTGACATTTCATCTGATCAGGGGTACCAACTTTGACATTTCCTGTGTTTGATATTTGTTAGACCCATACCCCAGAAAAGTTTAACCTTTTCAAATCTTGGAATAAATGGCCTTAAATACTCCTTCTCCAGTCTGAACACACACACACACACACACACACACAAACAGAGACGTGTGTGTATGGGTGCATGTTCTCTCTGTTAATTAAGATCACAGTGTAGTTAGTAGTAGTCCACTATGCTAGTATTTTATATGTAGGGCATAAATACATAGCTGAGAGATAGATAGTATAGATAGAACAAGACAAAGAGAGGTTCATCCATAGAGCCATACTCTGTCTCTAAATATATTTTGAATATATCTGGCTCTTGAACCCAGCTCTTCACAGCACTCTACATAAGTGAACAAGAATGGCGTTTGAGTATGTAACTCATACACATTTACAGTTGGTAGGGATCTAAAATTGTAAATTCAAAAATATGAGTCATGTACATCACTTGGTGTACCTTGATTTGATTTGATCTAATTAAAAACCATACAAAAATATAGAGTTTTGACACTGCTAAAAGAAAATAAATAAATAAAGTTAAAAAAAAAATGGAATTCTCTTATTATTATTACCATCAACAACTGCAAAGCAAAGGCATGAAGACTGGCCTGGATTAATAGCTTTAAAGGAAAAGCAGAGCTGGAACATCCAGCTGGCTAGATCTATCCACTGGCTCACCCTAAATGTGGGGAAGACTGGCAGCCAACAAATCACCACCGTGTTTGTGTGTTTTACATGATTAAGCATATGGAAGGAGCATTAAATCAGCCCTACCTTACTTGACAAACTGTCATCTGCAAGACCCACTTCCCATCTCCATGCACATACTGACAGGGAGTGTTTCCATTAAAAAAAAATAAATTAATTGTCTGACATAAAAAATGACAATTACCAATGATAGCAATAAATTAACAGCTTCTCTTAGTGAGTCTCAGGATTGAGTGCTGTGTTGACCAGTAGCTTTTATTGCCATGTAATGATAGATTGACTTGGTAGTTAGCATTAGCAAATGAATATAGGTTTTAGCATCATACAAATCATATAAATAAAGCCATATAAACTGGCCTCATAACTGTTTTCTCTTGATCATAAATTGGTTTAATTTTAATCATATTGTATATATTCAGTTGTGTTGTAAGTACTGATACAAGGTTGAAAATGAAGTTTGTCTGTGACACTCTTTGCAATTTGAATTCTGTGAAGTAGCAATTTGCTTCTCTCTTTTTAAAAGTGGGCATTATAATGTTAAAGAAACTAGCTCTTAGGAGTGTGCTGGAAAGCTAATTGGGGTTAATAATAAAATATGGCTATGCTTTTTGTAGAAAAAACAGAATTATCAGGTTAGAGGTAATGCAAAACAGATATCCATTTTGAATTTTCTTGACTGCTGAAATGGTTAGATTGCCTGTACACATATAGCTAATACTCATATGTAGAACACAGCAGTACAGCAACTGCTATTGTATACACAAGTCCCTGGTCCATTAAAATTACCTTTAGAAAAACTGCACAACTCCTATTTTGCTAAAAGCAGAATGATGATGAGAGCAGTTGTTTCTCATGCCAAAAATAAGAAATGAAATCTTTTCAAAAGTGTTCAGTCTGCACTGAAAAAAATAATCTGTTGGATTAACATGAAAATAATATTGTAATCGGTTGCACGCAATAAAATTATATTTGGTCAACCTTAGTTTTCTGTGTTAAAACTGCACAGTTTTTATATGTTAAATGAACATGATTTTTATATGTTATTTTTATGTTTTTCATTCGTGTGAAGTCTTTACGGTTATCTCATGTTCATTTAACACAAAATATTTATGTTTACGTTTAAACTTTTATGTTGACTGTATTTAGTTACCGTATGTTAAACCAACATAATTTCATTTTAATTAATTATATATTCTATTATATCTGCTAAACTGCTATTTAACATGTTTGCAATATATGTATTTGTCTTATTAATCTCAAACTGCATATTTGTTGGTCTTGAGTTCTGTCAATGATAAATGCATTTTGTACATCCTTATACTTTAACTAAAAATATCT
>VUQS01002837.1:0-11344 GCA_015108495.1 Heterochromis multidens
ATGATCCAAAACACACCAGCAAGTCCACCTCTGAATGGCTAAAAAAACCAAAATGAAACCCTCCAATGTGGCTGAAATAAAACAATTCTGCAAAGAAGAGTGGGCCAAAATTCCTCCACAGCAATGTGAAAGACTCATTGCCAGTTATCACAAACACTTGATTGCAGTTCTTGCTGCCAAGGGTGGCACAACCAGTTATTAGGTTTAGGGGGCAATTACTTTTTCACACAGGGCCAGGTAGGTTTGGATAGTTTTTTTTTTACTTAATAAATGAAATCATCATTTAACAACTGCATTTTGTATTTACTCAGGTTATCTTTGTCTAATATGAAAATTTGTTTGATCTGAAAGATGTAAGTGTGACAAATATGCAAAAAACTAAGAAATTAGGAAGGAGGCAAATACTTTTTCTCACGTGTGTGTGTGTGTGTGTGTATGTATGTGTATGTATATATAGACAGTGTGTGTGTGTGTGTATGTGTGTATATATAGTATGTGTGTATTTTTATTTTTTTTTTGCACTTTTCCCTTTCCAGCTCAGTGAGTCATTAATCATTCGAGATGATGATGATAATGATACAGTGCCTTGAAAAAGTATTTATGCAACTTGAACTTTTTCACATTTTGTCACATTACAAGCACAAACTTAAATGTATTTCATTGGAATTTTATGTGATCAGGATAAAGTTGTGGAGAAGTTTAAAGCAGGGTCAGGTTATAAAAACCTATCCCAAGCTTTTGAATATCTTACAGAGCACTGTTCAATCCATCATCTGAAATGGAAAAGAGTATGGCACAACTGAAAACCTACGGAGATATGGCCGTCCACCTAAACTGACAGGCCGGGTAAGAAGAGCATTAATCAGAGAAGCAGCAAAGAGGCCCATGGTAACTCTGGAGGAGCTGCAGAGATCCACAGCTCAGGTGGGAGAATCTGTCCACAGGACAACTGTTAGTTGTACACTCCACAAATCTGGCTTTTATGTAGGAGGGGCAAGAAGAAAGCCATTGTTGAAAGAAAGCCATAAGAAGTCCCATTTGCCACAAGCCATGTAGGGGACACAGCAAACATGTGGAAGAAGGTGCTCTGGTCAGTTGAGACCAAAATTGAACTTTTTGGCCTACATGCAAAATGTTGTGTGTGGCAGAAGCCTAACACTGCACATCAACCTGAACACACCATCCCCACTGTGAAACATGGTGGTGGCAGCATCATGCTGTGTGGATGCTTTTCTTCAGCAAGGACAGGGAAGCTGGTCAGAGTTGATGGGAAGGGCAATCCTGGAAGAAAACCTGTTGGAGTCTGCAAAAGACTTGAGACTGGGGTGGAGGTTCACCTTCCAGCAGGACAATGATCCTAAACATACAGCCAGAGCTACAATGGTGATCAAAGCATAATCATGTGTTAGAATGGCCAGAGTCCAGACCTAAATGCTATTGAGAAGCTGTGCCACAAGACATGCCACAAGACATTCAGTCTTGTGGCATGACTTGAAAATTGCTTTTCACAGAAGCGCTCCATCCAATCTGACTGAACTGGATCTATTTTGCAAAGACAAATTGGCAAAAACTGCAATCTGTAGATGTGCAAAGCTGGTAGAGACATACCCTAAAAGACTTGCAGCTGTAATTGCAGCGAAAGGTACTGGCTCAATGGGGCTGAATACAAATCCACACCACACTTTTCAGATTTTTATTTGTAAAAAATGGTATGTCTATCATATCATTTTCCTTCCAATTCACAATTATGGCCTACTTTGTGTTGGTCTATTACATAATATCCCAATAAAATACATGTAAGTTTGTGGATGTAATGTGACAAAATGTGGAAAAGTTCAAAGGGTATGAATACTTTTTCAAGCCACTGTATACTACCATAATTGGCAAATAAGATTGATGTCCTTCTAGCTTCTACCGTGTATAATGTGTCTCTGACTGAACATAAGTGAAAATAAATGAGTGAGAGAAGCCAAAGCATCATCTCATTGGAGATTGCCAGCTCCCTTTAGCCACATTGAGTTAAGTGAAAACCTTTAGTGAACATACAAAGAAAAGCTGTTGGTGAAGCAGGTGTTGAATACCTCCAAGCTGCTTCTGCTTTGCTGTTAACCTTCTCTGTGCTACACTAGCTCTCCTGCTAGCTTCTGCTGTCACATGATAAAGTGAGCACAGAATAGATTGGCCCAAAAATAAGCACATTGTCAGTACTAGGACCAGTATCCCATCAAGCTTTTTGAGTTGGGATTGAACTGATAACCTGTTGAATCGTGCATCCCTACTCTTAAGCTTCTCTGAACTATCTGTAGAGGCCTTCAGCTTGACCCAATTGTAGTGAAGTCCAAGCTTAAGACTTTTAGACCACTTAGGCTAAGGAAGAGGCTTTGGACACTTTATGTAACTGACTTAACTACATCAGTGAAGGAAATTTGAGTAAGAAATGTTAAATACATTAAGCAGTAAACATTTTGCATTCAGGACATTCATGTAAGATTGTGTAACGTGTTTATTTGCTGGTAGGTTTAAAGTTTGAGAATTATAAGTCAGGTCCAGAGCAATCTTTAATTCATATGTTTTTTGTTTTTTGTTTTTTTTATCTGAAAGTGACAGTAATGAAAAAATAAAACTAAAATATGTGAGAATGAATTGTTTTGGTATGCTGTCAGCAGTTGATTGAATATCGGACTTTTCCATGAACATCTTGGGGATAAACTGACTTTGTTTGGCCTGTAGTGCAGCGATAAGAAGAGAGCTTAAATGTAAACACATCAATAAATTGAACATACTTTACCTGCTTAGCAGCACCAGAGGGAAGCAGGAGAGCACTGGCTGATCTCACAAATATATAAATAGGCTACTATAGTCACTGCTGCCCTTACAGTATCCTCTTCCAGCTGTGGATTTCAGTAGTGGTAAACAAACCCTGGCTGTATAAGATGGTGGGAGTCAGTCAGTGACATTAGCTTAGTTTAGTATGAGTTTATTATTCCTGTCTTAAACATAAAAAAGTCATCAGCTTTAATTTCAGTACTCATCAAAGCCAAGCCACATAAACAGTGTGGTCTGTCTTATTTGTGTACAAATTGCTCCCCTATTCAGTTGGCTGATGACAGTAACCATGCAATCTGTTTATATTTTGTAGGTCAAGTTTTCTGTCAGATTTTTTGCAAAGGGGTTGAAAGCAGGCAGGGAAAGTAATAACTATCCAGAAGTCCACTGAAATTGCATCACAGGGATTGAGAGAGTAAAATAAATATATTAGGGTTTAAATTTGGTCTAAGGGCTTAATGCCAGCAGTACTTACATTCTTCCTGCAGGCTTGATGCACTTCAAGTAAGTAAAACGAGTAATGAATGTATGCTTTTTCAGAAGGATTATGTCTGGCTTTATTTTCTTTCAAATATTTTTTTTATTTGGAAGTTGAACCTTTTATAAACATAACTGGTTTAATTTTATGCTTAATTGCTCATTCAGAACATTGAGCATTAAGAACTAGGAGAGAAACAGCAGACTTTATTATCTATACCATTTGACTTTTGCTCTTTTCAACAAAAGCAGGCTGCTACACCACATATACAGTGAGTGTACAGACATTTGGAAAGTACAGTTAGTGAATGTAGGAGGATAAATACAGGTCATTTAATCATTTACACACCATGTGTGGGCCAGTTGTTCTATAACATACCAGTCTGTATGCACTGTATTTAAACATTAGCTTGTTGTCATGTGCCATCAGTATGTGCTGTGTTACTCTGATGCCCTTTGTGCTTCAGCTTAACATTCCAGTCTCAGACTCAGGCTCTTTCCTCCCTAAACCCCCTGGCTACCTTTAGTCTTCTTTCCATCATCCACTCCTGTTCCTCCCTACATCGCGCCATCGATGGTACAGTCCGAGAGAGAGGGAGAGAAAAGGAATGCAAGAACAGAAGAGAGAGAGAAAGGAGGTGGGGGGAAGCAACCATGCATTAAGTTATTTTTTAAATGACGGCGATCAGAGCAGAGGAGCAGGCCGAAGCAGGGAGGGACTAATAGAAGTGTTTGAGGCGGGTTCACAGCTCTCCTGACCGCCTCATTCTCCCCGTTCATTGGTTTGTGGTGGTGGTGGTGGGGGGGTCCCTAGCTTCATAACGCACAAAACATGGGGGACCCTTCTTGCCTGGAGCATTTGAAGCGATCGTGACAGCTGTCATCACTGTGTACTTCAAAACCTGCCACATTAGCTTCATCCTTGAATTGGAGATGCCTCTGCAGGGAGATGCTCAAAAGCCCCCAAGAAGAGAATAAAAAAACAACAAAATAATCTGGAAATCAGGGTGTTGTGGATGACAAACTATAAAACTGAGCTTTTTTTTTTTTTATATATATATAAAATTAGACCTACAGTATCCACATTTTGTGCTTGTAGAGAGTAAATTTCATGAACGCATTTTAACTTAACAACTTAAACAACTTAACTTTTCGACTTAAAAAAAACCCCTCTAAAACATTTACTGCTGTGGAAAGCAGTGTAGTGTGTAGGAAGTCCTAATTTGATACTTATTGAAGAATAGCTACTGGAATCAATTAAACAGCAGATAGGAATCACTCTGCATGCATCTGCTCTCTGAGTGCAGCACATCAGCAGTGGAACGTCTGTGAAATATGAAGTGTTACAGATTGTTGGCTGGTTTGTGCAAGAACTGCAGCTATGGTGGTTTATAAAGAATGTACATGGGTAAAAGGAAACAGGTGTGAGGGTGTCTTTGTGCAAGTGTGTGTGTTCTCATGATGCTATCTTTATGAGGGCCTACATGAGTTTCAAACAAAAGAATGATGCTAATGGGAAAGGTTAGGATATGTTAGGTAAGGCTTTCATTACCGAATATTAAGATGAACAGTAATATGTTTTAGAATGAAGTCAGTGAAAGGTCCTCTTAGTGACAAGTATTTCTGAGTGTGGGTTTGTAAACCACAAGCATTCACTTTCCTCAGGCCATCAAGTCAGATGATGATCTGACTTGATGCAGCTTTTTGGCTGACAGCTGCCCTCACCCTGTGGGCAGGGCCACCACTGCGCTAATGGAGGAAGAAGGTGACAAGGAGAAGAGTTAGGATGAATAGAATAAAGGACAACAGACAAAAACCTTATAGCCTTTGAACTGAATGTGAACTGTATGGTAGAATGAGACTCCCTTCCCTCAGGGACCACCAGTCCAATCAGTGCTTGTTGCTTCACACCACACAGGGTCTTGAAAATATCAAAATTTATCAAAAAATAGTCTGCAGGCCTTGAAAAGTATGCTTTAGCCAGTATGCTTTAGATCTGCAGTTTGAGTTTGGTCTGACCCAAATGAAAGATGAAAGAATCATGGTTATATCATTGGTTGTGATTCAAAGTTCAGCATTGATCATTTTAACAGTTTAAGCCGGCGCAAACTTCAGACAGTGCCAAATTTAGGATGACTGTCTCATGCTGTGAGCCCTGGTATGACCTGTGTCTACTAACCAACCAATAGAAATGCACCATGAAGTGACACACTGATCAGCAGAGATTGGCACTTAATACAGGGCACATAGTAAAAAACCAAACCAAAACAGAATGGGTGGAAGCAAACCATATAAAACAAAATGTTTGGGATTCCAACAAAGTAGAAAATCAAGTTGAGTTGCTGCAGTAGAAGCTTTATTTGTGTGTGGCCTCCAGCTCCTTTTCTTTCTCGCTAAGTAATAACACCGTCTTGGCACCAGTTCAGTACACGCATCAAATGTGATGCCATGCTTAAGTTTAAAAGATCCATCTCAGTGAAGTACCTAAAGAGATTTGACAGTTTAGCTGGCTGCTAGTAGTCTTACACCAGCCTTGATTTACGGGTATTTAAGGCATGGTTCGTGCCTCATGTTGTAATGACGATCATAAAATATGTGGTTGGTGTTAATTTTTTGTGGGTGGTAGGAATGAATGAACTGAATGAATCTTAATGGGCCACCTTTACTCCAAAATTAACGCAGATGTGGAAAATCAAAATACCAGATTACAACAAAATAATACCAGATTAATATGAACTGTGTATAATTATAATGCTTGTATGTGGGACACTCAGACAGATTTGCTGATAGAAAATCTCTAAGAGCATATTTAGTGGAAAAAATGGTCCTCCTCTAATCTACATGAGATATATTTCTTGTCATCTGCAGAGCTAAATTATTGATTTGCCAGTTTAATAGCTTATCTTTCATTCTCGCCATACTCTTTAAAATTAGGTTAGTTTGTCCTGACATTTCCTCATATGCAGAGAAAACCAGATGGAGTTGCCGCCTATTTACTGGAGGAGACCACTTTTAAAGGACATGGCTGTTGGCTGTTGTAAAGGCTCACACAGATATACTGGGCAGTTTCACTTCTTTTTAAATGTCACAGTTTTTCTGTATTTGCTTTTTTTTTTTTAGTCATTATTTTTTCCGCATGCCTCCTTCAATTTCTGTGCATGACCTGAACCCAGCAACCTTTTTACACTATCATCTGAATCCAATAGACTATGTCAACACTCTGCCAGCTTCAGTACCACCCCCAACCACTCTGTCCTTCACATACAGTACTATTCTCTTACTATTCCTGAAATGATTTACTGCGCTTTCAGAGATGGATGCAGTGCCCGCCCGTACACCCAGAGACACACCCAAATCCCCCGAGAGGCTGTTTTTGACATGTGACACAGAAGCTGTAAACAACTACAACAATGGTGGCCAGTTATGTTTTAAAGTAACTGTTAAAAACAAGGAAAGCCTAAAACAAAAGACTCTAATCCAGTTTGCTTCTCTGTCCACCCACACATAAATTTCTTTCTCTTTTTATTTCTGCATATGACACATGAGGGGAAAAATGAGTCCAGAATGGCCATCATACTGCATCCTTTTAATGTGCACTAAATGTCATCTTTCTGTCTTCCCACATGCTCCTGTTGACCTCGATCCTCCCCAACATCATCAGGAGTCAGTCCAAGGTAACAGCACACAAATACAAACACAGACATTTTCAACACTTAGATGATTCACAACCATGGAATTAACTGTGTTTTAAACAAAGACACCGCTGTATTTCTTCAGCTCAGTTTCCGAGCTGTGTGCAGCCACACAGGCAGCAATACAAAGTAATGATTTGTAAAACCATTATTGCCAAAATAGTTTTAATTTATTAACTTTTAACCGTAAAGCAATACTTGTTCCCTGGAACTGAATGTTTTTTCCGCTGGTTCACTTTACTGTAAGTGAGTAATTCCCATGGTCGTGTGACACTTAACAGATGCTGTGATTATACGATTTGAGCAACAAAAAGTCGTTTGCATTCAGTTACCTTTGCCAGTTTAAAGCTAATTGAACCTGTCAGCTGACTATCATTTAAAAGCAGAATATTCAGTCTGTGGTAGCTTTTGCGAATACATATTCCAGTATAACATACATGAACACTGAAGATCTTTTTTTCCCCACAAAAATATCTGGTGATGTAAAGTGAATTTTTGTATTAGAATCAGACTTCCTCTCATGTTGGTGTTGTTTTCTCTGTGTTTCCTCAGGTTTTTGCCTACGATTATTGTTTTTGGTCCATGGACGAGACGGATAAGGAAAAATTTGCAGGTACGTTCATAAAGAGATTTATTTAAGGTAAAAAACCACCCAAAAAAACAATCGTCATCAAAAACAAAAAAAAAATCACATAAAATACCACTCCCAGATGTATATAACTAAATATATACTTCAGTTATACCGATTGACTGTGTGTGTTTGTGTCACTTAACTGCAGGTCAGGAGGTGGTGTTCCAGTGCCTTGGGGAAAGTCTTCTTCACAATGCCTTCCAGGGCTACAATGCCTGTATATTTGCCTATGGACAAACTGGTAATTTACAATTAGACACCGCACATATTTATGGTCAATCTTTTATTTTATGACAGAGCCTGCAACTTTACAACAGGGGTTGTTCACAGTGTGTGACACATTTCTATCTACCTTTTATAGCAAATTGCCTTAAAGATTTTTTAGGTGTGTCAGTGTGGACTGACACTTGTACTGACTTGCATTTCTTACTTGGATTTTAACTTTAAGTTAAAATACATGCACATATTTCTAATATTTCCTGTCCCATTAGGTGTACAGTACTTATCTTACTCTTACTTTATATATGACCCTTACATTTACATATGACTGCAATAGCAAGTTGGAGCTGATAAATCAGTCCATTTATGTATAGGTCAGAATGAGTCATACACTGAGATCTTTCACAGGTGAAATCATCCTTTAATAATTTCACACCTGTAAGAATTAAATTGAGAAGAAATCTTGAGAACCATCATTACTTTGTTTCTTTATGACAGTGTTTTATATCAGCTGCCACAAAGTCAGGGGATTATTTGATCATACCTTCTGCAGTCAGTCTCCTTAAATTAAAATATTTGTCTCTGTGTTTGGTGTGTGTTTCCAGGCTCGGGAAAGTCGTACACCATGATGGGCTCAGTGGACCAGCCAGGGCTGATCCCTCGCCTGTGCAGTGCTTTGTTTGAACGAACCCAGAAGGAACAGCGGGAGGAGGAGAGCTTCACTGTTGAGGTGTCCTACATGGAGATCTACAACGAGAAGGTCCGAGATCTGCTCGACCCCAAAGGGTATGATCTCAGTCTACTCATTCAGCCCTTTTACAGAAATATGGGTGATTTTCATTTGCAGGGTGGATAAATCCTAAAGCTAAAAAAAATAAACAATTCAGTAGTTGCTTTTTGATTCAATTTCCTTCCTCAGGCCAAATTTAAATCATATGAATATGAAATTTACAGACATTTTTTTTAATGTCATGTTTATATCCTTTCAGTGTAGATTCTGCCTTTCTAATTTTAGTATCCTGTTAAAGCAAATGCAGCATCTTACAGCTGACTCATTCTGAAACCCACAAAGGTTTTAGAAGCATCAGCAGGTGTAGTGTTGCATCCGTGTTAGGTTTATTTTCAAATGCAAACCCATTTGTAGATGTGAAGCATTACAGTAAATTTTAAGTTATTGTTTTGCAGCTGTAATAATTTCTTAATTTATTAATAACTCAGTTGTTAGAAAAATATATGTGCAACCATTTTGAGTCTAGAATTCTGCAAGGCATTCATTAAACAGAAATGCCAAAATATTGCCCTGAAATATGAAGATATTCTGCATTTTACATTACTGTAAGTTGACTCTTTGTAGGGTTTGGCCTTCATGTCAGGCAAAACCTGTGAAACTGACATATTTCTTGGATATTTCTCACTATTTCTTATTTTTCATAAACTAAATGATTTATCAAATAATTGCAAAAATAAACTGCAGATTAATAAATAATGAAAATACCCGTAAACTAAAATACATCTGCTGTAAGTCTACTTTTCTGGTAAATGACCAGCATGTAGCTATGCTCTAGCAAAAACTCAGATTAGCTGATAAATCAGTGAAAGTCTGTGGTTTGTTCTGGATCCACCAGCTGCTGTGGTCAGTGCATAAAAAGATTAGCATTCTGCCCTGCAGTCACTGTTTTTGTCCAGTTCATGTCCAGCAGGTCAGCTGTAAATCAGGACCCCAGGCCTGTGCCTGCTGTCCCAGACGCTATAACCTTTGACCTTCACTCACTGCATGACCTTTAACCTCAATAAAACAGACCAAAGACTAGCAGACCATCTGACTGCCATATGTGCTCTGCTGTGGGTCAGATAATGATGAAGTTCTCAGACCTGTTAAAATTGGGGTCAGAGAGCCAAGTGCTCACAAAGTCTGAACTGTTGAGACTTCTATTGGTTGCCACAACAAGGCGAGCCTATACTGCTTCCCCTACTTGGACATCAGGTGCAATTGGTCAAGAGTGGCCATGTTTTGTTTTAAACCTAATTTTGTTTTTTGTCCAGGGGTAGACAAACGCTGCGGGTGAGAGAACATAAAGTTTTGGGTCCATATGTGGATGGCCTGTCTCGACTAGCGGTGGCCAGCTACAAGGTAAAAGTTTTCACTGAAATAAACTTCCACCATGCTTTTATGTCACAACTACTACCTCTAACTGCACCACATCCTGTCTGATCAGTTACTCTGTTCAGTTTTTCAGTGACACTTGAACAGAGTTTCTTACTGCCTTTCCTTCTCACTGTGCTCTTTAAACTTTGAGGATTTATAACACTTGAAGTGCACTTAATAGTCCCACAAACCATACTCAAAAGAGGCCAGTAGCATTTTGTTGTTTTATATTGTGCTTTTCAGGTGACTCCCTATTTATAAATTATAGTGATCATAAAATATAGAAATATGCATAGAATGTGGCGTGTAATAATCTTTAAACGTTAAAGCTTTTTTGTGGCCATATTCACATGCTCATAAAGTATTCTTTGGAGCAAGGTGGAGCCCATTCAAACAAAACTAATATTAACAATAATTTTATAATTTATGTAGTCATGGTTGCAATATCTGTAGCTCTGCATTCATCCATCCTCACTCATGAACTTGTCATTGCATAGATATTGAAAAGTGAAACTTGAGCTTTGTAATGATGCTTGTTATGTTTTCTCTTTTACGTGACAAAATGGTGAAGATATCTACTGTTAGCACTGTAATGTGAGATACATATAAAAACATCATATTTCATAAGTTTTTCTTTGACTTAAAGACTAATGTATTAAATCTACAAGTGTAATTAAATGATGGAACATCTGGATAGCCTAGACTAAACAGATACAGCAGGTATGGCTTATAATGATGAGGTATTTTTCTCTGAAAATAGCATAGGGATCACATTCTTGAAAGCTTTTTCATAAGGAACTGTCAAAATGGGAAAATATGAGAATGATTAATATATTGTTTATTGTTTTTTCTTCCATCAGGACATTGAGTCTCTAATGTCAGAGGGCAATAAGTCTCGCACTGTCGCTGCTACCAACATGAATGAAGAGAGCAGTCGATCGCACGCTGTCTTCAACATCATTCTCACACACACACTCAAAGATTTACAGTCTGGGGTAAGATATAACAACACACACACAGAGGTGATCTGTTTTTTATAAAGATGACTAGTTAACGTCTGTTCCTTCAGTCCCCATGCCATAATCTTATCCCTTGCACCATCAAGCTGCTGCATCATCCACCCACTTCTAAGCTCTCAAATATGCATTACACTGTCTGGCCACATCAAGCACACACAATTTTCTTCAGAAAGCCTTCAAGAATTTGTCAGATACAAGAGAAATCAAAAGGTTTAGAAATGACTGAGACTTTACTTTTTAATCCTTATGATTGATGAACTTCTTTGCGATGTGAAAATGTTTCTACTTTTTCCTCTTTTTTTTTTTTTTTTTTTTTTTTTATTTTTTCCCCCCT